>JBBBVU010000016.1:579745-624701 GCA_037177055.1 Atherinosoma microstoma | reverse complement strand
CACTTCCAACCCTCCACCTTCCTCCTCCACACCTCTCCAGTCCAGCACCTCTCCACCCGTCTCTCCCCTTTCACCCATTCACTCTCACACCTCCCCTCGCCACCCCTCCACTCTCTCACCTTTCACCTGTGTGTGTAGTGGAGAGTGGGGGAGGGGAGGGGTCAGGAAGTGTTAGTCCAGAGGGAAGTAATTATAAAGTAATTATATTCTAATGCCATTACTTTTCCAGCTATTATTCTTATCTTAACTATTATTTGACAGTTAAAGCCTTGGATGTCTTTTACTATTGTCCCAAGAAAATGAAAAAACAAAAAAAGAAACAATTTTCGTTGCTTTTTTTCTTTGTGCAGAAATATATGGGTTGTCTGTTTCTCTGCTGCTACACTGTTTACTTACTGCATGAATGTTCATCTTACCTCTTTGTTACAGCAGCTTTCAGCTTTGTGCACAATTCATAAAGTGCTGACCTGTGCATTTTTGCTGCATCACAAAAAACATAAGGCACTGATAGAAGGCTGGATGCCACAAGTCCTTTAACTTTATTTGATATGTTTGTCTAAAAATGACAGAAAACAAGAACTCCTGAAAAGTTTTATGTGCTCAAGTTTGAAAAATGTCACCTTCACTTCTCACATAATCACTACTCATTTCAGTGTTTCTCAGTGTGAGGAGAAAATACTGAGTTTAGTACCTGGAGTTAAAAAAGCTTTTGCATCAATGAATAATAAAACACAGTTGTGGGGATTGAATGCATTAATGCAGACGTGTTACAAATTCTAGTTCAACCATTTAAAAGATGAGCTAATTTGGTGTGATTTGTTATAATGTATTCGTTAACTAACGGCTAAAAGTAGTTTGTTCATTAAGCTGCAGATTAGGCTGTAAATTACAAAGGGTTGTGGATTTCATTAGCCTTGACAGCAGATAAGTATCCGTGAAGGTGGAGTAATCACTAAACTACTTGTTTTATGCAATATTTCTGTTTTTGCTTACCAGCTGCAGATTCACTAAGTTTGTCCTGGCAAGCGACAACTTTCAATGAATTACTCTCCTTAGTTGCGACCTGACCTGCTGGAGGAAAGCATCTATCAGAGGATGTAATCTCTGCCAGGGATGGCGGAACAAGCTCCTCTCATTTTTCAAAACCCAATTTTACTTGCTCCTTCCTTTAAAAGTACACGTTTATTTTTGCTTTTCTCTGGAAACATTTGTGAGAATTTGCCATATTTCTTTCCGTGGGTTAAGGTTGTCTCATTAAAGCCCATATTGAGGCCACAGTGTTGAGATCAGGACTCTGCAGGGGTCGGACCATATGTTGCATGCAGATCTTTATGAACCTGACTGTGTTTGATATGATGCTCATTCTGCAGAATGGATTTGGGAACCAAACAGACATCTAACTAATGAGGTCGTGCACTGCCTGAGAATCCGATTGACTTGAGCTTTCTTTGATGAATTTTTGCAAACTGCTTGTACATTTTGCACAACATGCAAGCTACAAGCTGAAATGTCTGCTAAACAGTACATATCTGTTTGTATCATTGGGGTGGAAAACATCTCAAGAGTCAAGCTCTAAAGTTCTAAACCCTAAGAAAATAATTTTCTATCTGACAAACAGGCTGCAGTTTAAAATCTATAATTAATCCTATGCTAATTATTATATCCATCCATTCATTTTCTATATATACGTTTTTCTGTATTTGCTTATTTCCAGTAAAGAAACAGCAGAAGGAAAAAGAAGAAAGGACAACTGGACGAATGCACTGAAAAGATGGGATGAGAAGCAAAAATAAATAAATGAATAAAAATGAGTAATATACACATAAATAAATTGTTCTTTGTATTTTGTTTGGCCTGTGGTAAAAGGCAGATGTTTGCCCAATTTTATTTCATCTGCATAAGTAACTATAATTTTCTAATACATTATACAAACTACCTATCACTAAATTTTCATACATTCTTAAAAGGTTTTCTGACCTACAAAAATAATCACACCATGTTCTGGGAAAATACTTCTACGTAGTTGCAGTGAAATTATTCTTAATAAATACACTAGCATGAGCGGTCTGTAGTCAGACACAACTCACTGTTATGTTCAAGAAAGCAATCGGAGATCCGGATCCAGTTGTAACCTGTAAGGTGTGATGCCCCCATATTCCTCAGCATCTTCTCACTCTTCTGAACTGGAACTAGCTGATGATTCCGCCACGCAAACCAGTTCTGGACTAGATATGGTGGAACCATTGTAGATTTTGAACACTTTCATCATGCTGTAGAACGCTCTGCAAGCTGCAGGTTGTCCTCCCACAACATGGCGGCGGGTTTTTGTAGCTGCTGGTGCAGCGCTCTGTTCAAAAGTCGAATATTCACGTGAAAACAAGCCTGTTTGACTTATAAATGCAGAGAACTACTTATGTCGTCATTATGTATTATTATATTGCAAAATTACATGAAGTCATAATCGTGTCACCCTTCCTTTAAATCCCCTAACTTTCCCATTCTGATGCTCGATTTGAACTTTAAGTCATCTTGCCCATGCCTACATAAATACAGTGAGATGCTGGCATGATAATGGCTGATTAGCTATGTGTGTTAACACACAGTTGAACAGGTGAACCTAAACCTGGCAACATAACGTTAGTATTCGGGCTGAGTTGTGTGTGGTGTTCAGTTTTCTGGTGAGCAACGTTTCCACTGCAATGCAGCCGCAGGGCAGCAACAGTTCCAGGATTTAGTCGAACCCTTTGTCGCTAATCTGCAAGATCAGCGCAGACTGAGATAAGAAAAGGTGTTTGACTGAATAGAAATTTATAGAAAAGAAAGCACTCTAAAGCACTCTGTTACTCTAAAGAAAGCAGGGTTCTACTCCTCTGAATTCTCCTGCTGCTACAGGGTTCCCATCTTTTAAGATTTTGATTGTAAAGATGAAAAAAAAACTTTTTAAAATGTGTCTGTTTTCTTATAATCCTGCTTCTTTCTCTGCTTCTTTGTTTTGTTAGATTAATTGATGTTGGCACTTTGTGAGCTGTCTGTGTGGCCTTCCATCTTCGTTGTTGATGTCCATCCCTTAAAGGCCTTCGCTGTCACTCACATGACTAAAATAGCTCCCATAGCTGTAGCTGTAGGTCTTTACACCCTGTAAGAATAAAAATGCTTTATCATGATTGAGCCATGAGTTTCTGAAACTTCTGGACCACACACATAATCAACACATTTAATAGAATAATGTAGTTTACTACTGACACAGTTTCATACTGTCATGTTATGTTATTGTTGTTTTCTGTTCTTTAGATTTCAGTTCGACTTTCTTGAATTCAGGTTGGGTTTTTCTGTTATAATTTTGATCTGTTCCTCATATAATCTTCATATTTGTTCTTGTTGAATTTTAAATTCTTGTTCTTCTTATTTAGTTTTGTAGAGTTTATCCTCTTGTGTTAGCTTCCTGCTCCTCCGCTGCTGATTGCCTCACCTGCTCTTACATTGATTCTACAGCACTTTGGTCAGCTGTATGATGTTGTTTTTTAAAGTGATATGGGGATAAAATGGTGTCATGTTATGCCTGTCATTTTATGCCATGCGAAAAACAGTAACAGATTTCCAATAACTTATCTTGTTATATTGATCTGAATCCTTGTAAATGGTCAGTTCTGATATTTGAAGTTATTTTAAGAGGAGAAAAATTTGTAAAATTTAGTTGCTGTGTCTTGTCATTATTATAAATTAACACTCGCTAAATACAGCTTATAATTCACTTTGATGCTGTAAATAAAAACTTATTAGCCACTTTGGCAGGTGATAAAGTCTCTGAAACAAACGAGAAGAGCTGAATTTTAAGTTTCTATACTGCTCAGCTGGCAGGTGCAGCATAGGATCATACCATATTACCTCATTAGGATCATACCATTATTTGAAGGAAGGAAGGGGGGAAAGGTGCCTTAAATACAGTAATTGTAGTGATGTAGAGCAAGTGTGGGATGACATAGGTTTTCTTGTGACTGCTTCAGGAAAAAGTGAAAATTGAAAAATATGCATCATCTAGCTGCATTTTAATGATATTACAGACCACAAGTCTGAGTGTAGAAGTTCTAATATGAAGATTTCTCTTCATGTAAAGTGTCAAAAGTTTTAAGTCTGAACATTTATATTTGATGTTTGCTGTGATTCAGTTGCTCATTTAAAGCAAGGATCACCAACTCCAGACCTCTGGAGTCAGTGTCCTGCAGGTTTTTGATGTTTCCGTGCTGCAACACACCTGACTCAAATGATTGGTTTTAGAGGCTTGTGCAGAACTTGACGACAAGCTGTTGGAGAATCGTTTTATTAGAACCAGGAGTGCTTCAGCAGAGAAACATCAAAACCCTGCAGGACACTGGCCCAAAAGGTCCAGAGTTGGTGATTTTGTGATTTTTTTAAAGGCTTTTATGAAAACACTGAATACATTTTTTTCCCACCAACACACAAACCATTCACAATTGCTAAAATAAGCTAAAACAGAAGCTTAGAGTGATTACTAAATAAACTATTTGGGAGCCAGAAGAGACGACTCTTCTAAAGGAGACAAATCTTTGAAAAGAGACAGACCGCCCATCACTGTAATGAAGCAAATCCCTACACTTCTCATCAACACTTACCATGATGTATCATACATCCACTGAGGGGATGGGGAAGTTGGCTAGAAGAAATTCTGATTGGCTGCTAGCTTTAGGAATCAACCAGAAACCTTGGCTGGTGATAAAGTTAATTTAGAGCCTCGCTTCCACTTGATTTTCCTCTGTGGCTTATCAGCTAAAACCCTGACTGACCTGATGATTGAAAGCATTTGACACTTGTGGTTCAAGCTGTTCCTCACAGCGAGGACGTCATGATGAATATTTTGATTGCCTGCTGTCACTTTGTGCCCACAGCAATCTGATCATAACACGCAACCAGGCTGAACGTGTGCTGACCACATGATTTGTATAAAAGTTGTCAGCAAAGCTTTGTCTTCCTGTGGGCTGGTTCGCCGCTCTGCTGCTGTCACCACAACTCAGAATAAAAAACAGAAGAATAAGATGGGGTTTTCAAGTATTTCTGCTAAGACTTCTTTTGAGGAGTACTTTTTTTTTGGTACTTTTTTTTTCCAAAACAGACAAATCAGTCCCTGGTAATTAGCCATAACACAGCAGCTGTTTCAGATCTGACACTAAGGTGAGCAGCACAGATGAGTCCCAGATGTCGAAGAAATTCACTTTTTCTAATATCCTGAGCTGGGTGCTGGCCTGTGTTTTGTTCTCTCTCCTCTTTGGTAAACTAAGCTTCACATTTGAAAGCTGAGATGACTCTTCAATATCACTGAGTAGGTTTGAGATGTAGAAACCTTTTATCATCCATGACATTGTCTCCATGGTTGCAGGAAAGGAAAGACTCCCCCAGTCCTTTTGGTCGGAGATGCACCCAGCATTAAGATGAGATGGATGAAGCCGATTCCAGGGAACCACTCGGTAGTTCCTTTTAGTGTTTTTTTGTAGTTTAAGGATGTTTCTGACTAAAGTAGGAGTGAAGTTGTTTTTTGTAGCGTACTGGGATAATACTTCCTGAATTTAAGGGGTGCATATTAAAAGTTTCCCTCTAATCCCCATGGAAACTGAGGACAAGGTATCTAGCTCAGATGATGGTGACTCACAGTGGCAGTTGTAACATGTCTACAAGGAGCTGCTCCCTCATGCAAACAGTAATATACACACATTAAAAACTGTTTTTAGAGAAGTCCCCCTCCAGCCTTTCCTCTTTATTTTGGCCCATTTTACCAAACGGTGCAACAGACTCCCAAAATATCCTTTATCTGTGCAGAATCTGTCCTGGACGAAGAGATGTAACCTTCAATATTTACAAAAGCTTAAATGTTCCAGCATTTCTACTAAATTGCTTAATTGTTCTTTGTCATTTTTGTTCTTCCATAGTTTGGGACTGGTTCAGCAGGTTGTTGGAGCACATTCTGCAAGATTAATGACATCCTTCCAAAAATGTACTCGCATAGTTTTTGTAGTCCAAACGATGATTGTGGTATTGTCTCAGAAATCTAGGTGTTGACCTGCTCTCATCATCTCGTCATTGACAGGCTGCTGTCAGAGTCAACAGAGAAGTCCAACATCCAGCTGTGATAAAATCCTCTTGTCACAATGAGGTCACCAGTTATTTCTCTTCAGCCACCAATGG
This sequence comes from Atherinosoma microstoma, assembly GCA_037177055.1. Taxonomy (NCBI): domain Eukaryota; kingdom Metazoa; phylum Chordata; class Actinopteri; order Atheriniformes; family Atherinidae; genus Atherinosoma; species Atherinosoma microstoma. Next base: position 618,506 of record JBBBVU010000016.1, on the reverse strand, counting down.
CATATTTCAATCAGACAAATTTAAGGGAAAAAAGGGTTTAAGATCATCGTGCGTTTTGATAGTGTCAGTGGAGAACATGTCCCTTTGAGGTTTTACAAAAGCTGACTGTTTCATCTCACTGTCTGTGCTGCTCAGGTAACAAGCTGAACTCCTGTCCATCTGATGGGAGGGAAAGAAACCTCTTCAATCTGGCAGAAGCTCTATTTTCCTGTTGTTGTTTTTTTTTAATTTGTCATGGAAGTTTATATTTACAGCTTTCGTATATTTCCTTATTTTCATGATTCCTTCTCAAAAGGAAAAAACTGAGAATCACTTCTGACATCACATGCTGTTGTAGCAGATGGTGCAGTGTGTCTTAATTTAAGCTAGCCGAGCTGTCAGTCCATGTCGTGTTTATGACAGACACCTGACTGTGAAGCCGTATGGCGCTGCCTCACCAATTAAACTAACTTTCAAACTCCTCCAAATCTTCTGGGAATAACAGACCGTTAAAGGCGATCAGCGTGATAAGTCTTGTCAATCACCCTCCAGTGAGCTTCTTTTAGCTTCCTATAGCAGCTGATTTTATTTACCACCCTCTACAATCTGTTTTTGATCATCATATATTACTGTTTTTGTCTTTATGATACTTAAACAACTTGATAATTCATCTCCGTTGGAGGGAACACAACAAGCTAAAGGTTTTAGAAAGCAGTAGTTTTGGAAGTGCTTCTGGGTCCTTAAAGTGGCACTGCTGAACTTTGCAGATTTTAACACTTTGGCGCCCCCCCCATCTTGCATCCCGTCTCTTCTCTGAACTCTCTCCAGCCTATAAAAGTCAGTCCCATGTTGACTCTTGTTTTATCTCTGTCAGGTTCCCATTCCATGTGTTCCGTTTGCCCCTCCCTCGTGTGTCATCTCCTCCTCCCAGCTACCTGATTACCATCATGTGTTTCACCTGCATCTCCCCCTTCTTTGTGTGTATATAAAGTGTCTTCTGCTTTCCCTCTGTGCCAGATCGTTTTGTGTGTTTACCTGGCATTCCAGCGTATTTCCTAGTCCTGTCCTTCCTTGTCTCTAGTGTTTGACCAGCTTCTGTTTTTTTTACCACGATTTCAGCCTGTCGATTTTGTACCATTAAAACTTCTGTTTTGAGAACACCTCTGTCCAGTGTGTGTGTCCACCTCCTGACCCAGTCCTGACAATGTCTTGCTCTTTCACTTTCCTTCTTGAGAGAATATCTGGGTGATATTCATTTGCTGATGTGTGACAGTGGCCACGTTTACATGAGTTTTAATTCCTCTTTGATTCTGAATTAAAGTTAATTCCGAATGAAAATGTTAATTACAAATTAAACGTAATTCCGAAGTAAGTGGCTGGTTTATTCCACATTTAATTCCAAATTAAATAATTCATCTATCATGTTTACCTTCGTTCCGCTTTACGTTAATTCCGGTCATTCTGCACATGCTCGTTCCCTCGTCCTGTCGCCATGACGACCATTTACAATGCTGACCGCTCAAAGCAAAGGGACTCAAACCGAGTCTATTCATGTGAAAGTGAAGTAGTATGCTAGTGACTAGCTGCTGCTTCAAAAGTAGAATCCAAATCAAGTGAAAATGGTTCTTATGTCATTTTCCCATGTTGTAGTAGAAAAAAAAGCAAAGCAGAAAGCAGACTTTTTTTTAACTTCCTTTTTAAACCTTAATTCGGAATTAATATTTCCTGAATACGTTATTTTAATTCTGAATTATTTAATTCCGAAATATTAATTCTGAATTAAAAAACATCATGTAACCGTAGCCACTGTGCTGCAAAGCAAAGTGCAGCTGTAACCCGATGCTCATAGCTGGAAATAAAAGTTGTGAAATGGGCTTTCTAAGCTCCAGGATGTTGCAGGGCAACAACAACTCCAGGAATGTGCAAAAAGAAAGTCAGTGTGCCATCACACCGAGTCAGAAACAGGGACTTTGAAGGCAGGATACTTATGTGGTGTTGCTTTAAGGTCATCTAACTGGTGGTATTTTGATTAGAAAACAAGCATGTGCTGCTTCTTAAATCGCTTGCTTGTGCTCCGTAGAATTCCAGTAGTAATATGGGAGCTATCAAGCCCTCCTCCTTTGGAGCTTCCCCTTTGGGTTTGGGAGGCTGACACTGTCTCCACTTTAAGATAAGACTAAAAACTTTCCTTTTTAGATATGGTTTACAGGAAAGTCTGGCTCTTATCTTTTCGGATCCTTCAATCCCAATCAGAAACTATATACTGTATGTTGTCTTGAGAGATTAATAATTAACACTTACAGGTGATTGTTGAAACAACTGATGAAAAAAAAAATTCTACAAGGAGAGATGAAATGAAAGTGGATGCAAATTTGATGGTGAACAAAGAATTAGAATAAAATTAGACGGTTAGACTTGGATGCTGCATCAAGGTGCAACAAGACATGAAGGATAATGAGAAAAGCCCAGAGGATAGACATTGGTGGTGGTCTTTGAAGAAGCAGATGTCTGATTGGGCAATTGATGAAGGTAGAGTTGGGGTGGAGGTGGGATGCACAATGAATGGTCTAGAAGGAGAAAGATGGCAGAAGTCAAATTTTAGAAAGGAAAATGGACAGATTGGCTGGCTGGGTGAGAAAGGAAACAGGAGGACCACTGAAAGTTTTGACTATGAGGGAAAGATGGAAATAGGAAAGCAGACGAAAAGTCAAGTAGAAAGAGAGAAATAGATCAGATCTCTCTCAATGAAATTCCATCAACAACAACCAACATTTACTGCATGCATTTATGTTTTTAAATCAGTTTAATCAAAAATGTGTGTGGTAAACATGTTCTTGATTGTTGGAATACATTTGAAATGTATCATTTAGATTGTGAAACTGATCGAAGTTACTTGTGAAGACATCGTAAAAGTGGCAAACTTATTTTATGATCAAAAATTTTGCCACAATTACTTTTGTTAAAAGTTTCTATCAGTTGGCGAGGGTCCTTGTGTTACACCTTTTTATTTTCTGGTTAAATTAAAATTTATGGGATGATTTTAAAAACACAGCTGCTCTTGTGCTTTACTTGTCATGATCACAGTCTATAGAAAAACTTTTGCTACTGTTTTGGTCACTGTTTTGTTTGTCCAAATATGTCAAAGCCAAACATTTACCAGACTTTTTTTTTTTTTTTACATGACTATGAGCTAATTTTTTTTTTTTTTTTTTTCTTTTCTTTGCTGGGTTGAAATTCTGGTTTTAGGCGGCATTTATGTGATGTGGCATCTTAGCTACATTAGTCTTGCATCTCGAAAGGAAAATCTCATCAGTGCTTAAAACGACGCCGGCCTAAACAGCCAGTAGAAATGGGCCCACTCTCTGTGACGGCGAATCTCCAACTTCAAAGCAATGAATCTTTGCACATCTAAATTCTCTTTGCACTGAAATCAAAGTTCAGATTGCAGAAGAGTTCTGTGTGTGTGTACCAGTTGTAGAAAGCTTTTGCGACAGCTGGGGAGGTGTTTGTGTGCAAATGATCCAGCTTACAGCAGGGACATAAAACGGCTCATAAAAAGCTTTTTGGATTTTAATGCAAAAGTTGCTTCTTTGTGTCTCGGCCGGGCGGCCTGTCACAGGAATCAACGGCTTGTTTGTGTTCAATTACAGCTCCTCAACAACGATAATCTTTGAGGAACTTTTCACATTGTGATAATCCTCCGGTTTAAGTTTCTTTGATATTTTAAGTAAAACCAGAAAGATCCTCAAGCGGCAGCTCAAACTCTAAGCTTCAGAAGGGAAGACAATGTTTGCAGATTATTGCATCAAATAGAACAAATGCTTTCTCTTTAACTCTTAAATGAGCAAAATCACACACTGACTCCTTAAATCAATTTATAACCAGTTTCTATCCACAAGTATTTAAATGTCAGAAGCTGGTTTACAGCACTATACCTATGTAATATTTATGTTATTGCTTTCTGGGATAAAGCAAAGCTTGTTATGGTGCAGTATCTGTAAATCAACCAGCAGGTGGCACTGTTATTCCAGACAAATCTACACTTCCACAATGTTTAAATTATTTGTTAGTAGTGCCACACTGAAGACAAGTGTTTTGCTTTCTTTGTGCTTCGGTTTGAAATTACATGCCAACCATTGCTTTCACAACACCTCTTATTCTGATAAACCCCCGACTGCTGGAAACAATTCAATTCAGCTTTATTTGTATAGCGCCAATTCACGACAATGTCATCTAAAGGCACTTCACAGATCAGTTTGAGCCAATCTGTTGTCACACACACACACACACACCTGCTGAGATGATGCTAACCTTTGTCTCTTCGGTCCATTAAGGTGAAACACATTCAGCTCATAAATCAAGACTTAACTCGGATCAAACTGAACGCATTTAATGAAATAAAATTCTGATAGAAATCCACACACAGTTTAGAGGAGTTTCCTTCTGAGTTCACACACATGAGACAGTTCTGAGACTTTTATCCATCATGATCATAAACCTGTGCCAACCAGTGGATGAAGCCTCTGTGTTCATGTCCTGTTAGTTTAACTGATGAACATGGACATATGCTTAAGAAAAAATACAACTTGTATATTAAAGCAAATTTATGAAGAGCCAGAGAAGGTTCATCCTGTATTTACACACTTTGTATTTGCGCAGTCGGGCACTTTGCTAGATAATCCCACCACTGCAGCCTAACAAATCATGTCAAATCCTCTCAGAGTATTTGCCATATTTGCTGCTCTCCAAGAAGTGGTCAAGGCCCTGAGGCTTACACTGTTCACTGCTTAATTGTGATGTTTTTTCCAGTGACCTCTGTGTTTTCACGACTGCACAGCCATTCACAGTGCGACTGGTTTGGAAACGAGTCAGGTGGGCCTTTTATGTCAGCCTGCCTGTGCCCTGCTGAGGATTTGGTGCAAAACGTCCCTCTTTGAAACCCCCGCTGAAAGAGTCACGTTAAAGGACCACATGTGTGACGTCTTCAGATCATCATCTGGGGATGTATTCCTGTGGAAGACCGCTAAAGTTCCTGCTCTGCAATGCCTGGTCAACGGTCTGAATGAAGGAGTCAATCAGCTGTCTCATGTCAGGAGTGAATGGGTCAAAGGAAGGCTGCTGGGCTCCTGAGCGCTTGAAATGCCCATCTTGGTTGCTTTGTGCACAAAGCAGCCTCTCTTCTGTGATTGTGACATTTAGAAAGGACGTGATCAGACGGAGCTGTGGGAGGAGATCTCTCTGCAGTTCCTCGTAATGCACCACCAGGAGACGGCGCCCGAACTTCAGCCAGCTCAGAGCGTGAGACGCCCACCAGGGGGCATAGCTAGAGACGAAATCTGGCCATTCTGCAGGTAAAAGAGGGCACAGATCAGGGTCATTTAACCATGGATACTTGCAAGATTATACATTTGTATTAAGCCTGTTCTTCTTATGTCAGTGCTTTAAAGATGCACACCAAAGAAACGTTTGATTAGCAGTCTAGATTTGGACTAAATTTTCCAATTGTGCATGTTTTAGTTGATAACCTTATTTTTAGGTAGCATTTATTTCTATTTAAACCTGTGACAGGACTTTTTGCGGTTCTACTTCTTGGTAGTACACTCACCGGCCACTTTATGATGTCCACCTGTTCAATGCCTTGTTCACACAAATGGCTCATTAGTCAATCACATGGCATCAACTCAATACATTGAGTCATGCAGACATGGCCAAGATGACTTGTTGAAGTTCAAACTAAGCATCAGAATGAGGAAGAAAGGGGATTTAAATGACTTCGACTGTGGTGTGGTTATTGGTACTAGACGACTGGTCTGAGTATTTCAGAAACTGCTGATCTACTGGGATTTTCACACACAAAAAATATCCATCACCATATTTTCCTGGCACACTTCATCATTTATACATAACAGCCTACCTGAGTATTGTTGCTGACCATGTCCATTTCTTTATGAGCACAGTGTAGCATCTTCTGATGGCTACTTCCAGCAGGATAATGTACCATGTCACAAAGCTCAGATCATCTCCAACATGACAATGAGTTCACTGTACTCCAACGGCCTCCACAGTCACCACATCTCAATCCAATATTTCACCTTTGGGATGTGGTGGAACGAGAGATTCTCATCATGGATGTGCAGCAACTGTGTGATGCTATCATGTCGATATGGAGCAAAATCTCTGAGGAATGTTTCTAACACCTTGTTGAATCTATAGCACCAAGAATTAAAGCAGTTCTAAAGGCGAAAATGGGTCCAAGCTGGTACTTGCAAGGTGGAACTGATAATAAAGTGGCCTGTGAGTGTAATAATGCAGGACAGAGTTACTGTCATAGGTTTACCAGTGCAAAGCTGCAACAATAGTTCATTTCAATATTCAGTCCGTATCCTCTGCATTGCCTGGAGAAAACCTTGACAATATTTGGAATCGGTCCTTTGAAAATTGGTCCAAAGCAACTTTTTGTAGTCCTTTAAATCAAAACTTTTCAGTTCCGTCAGCACTATGAACATTGTTCCCTGCACCTCCAGGGTCATGAAGTGAAAGCAAAAAGAAATTTAAAAACCTGTTCATATAAATTCTCAAACTCTTTGCCAGGCATGTAGCTATCTATGCAAGCTAATCTTTTTTTTTTTTTTTATCATTGAAATTGTGACTTTATTCTGCATCAACTTAAAGCAAAACAAAATTTTTATTTGTAACAGCTGCAAACAAACTCTTGCAAACTAACTTGCATTTTTTTTTTTTTAAATATAAAAATCTTTTAATTAGATTAAAAATTGGTCAGGAGGGTCGGCCTTCTAAACTCAGCACAAAGACATCATCACATTATCTGGCATGTCATGTTATCAATAAAAGTCCTTCATGATCGCCTTCTTTTAACTCGTCATGTCCCAAGGCCCCCTCAAGGCAGTATTGAGGCCTCAAGGTCTTTACTAACATGACTATAACATATCCAACCCTCTTAACTTCTTCATTGTAAGTATAAGAGTGCAGCTGCTTCATGATGGCACCATGCAGTGGAAAATAAACCATGAACCACTCGACTCCATGGGAGAGCATTACCTTTACTGTTCCATTGTGCATCTGTGGCGTGTCCCAAGTGTCCGGCACACTTTCGGTTGAATTCGGCCATTAAGGAGCGATAAGGGTTTCGGATCAGCAGGATGGCAGAATCAAACATCTCGATCTCTTTTTGGCCACTTTCATGGGTCTTTACACAGATGCTGCGTCCGCTCTTCCAATAGTCCTTCTCGCCTTTGAAACCTGATAACGATGAATAAATGAGAAATTAAAAGTCATCTGCATTGGAATATTTTAAAAATTCACTTAAGCTCATTTCCTCCTCACCTCTGTTGTACAGAGTTCCATCAAAATAGAAGCTGCCAGTGTAGAAGCCGGTCACGAGCTCGATCAGGTGGCGAACCCAGGTGTTTCCTGCACCGGGGAAACTAGACAGAGCCACCAGGGAGGTGGATTTCTGAGGCAGAAACATCCTTTCTTTGCACCTGGAGTCTGGAAGAAAAGGTTTTTTTTTTTATTATTTCTTTTTTGCCAGCTGTGTCTACACCATGGGAGAATCTATCAGGAAGCAAGGATGCAGAAAGCCCAAAAAATTGAGTCATTTTCAGGACAACTAACACACAAAGGCTTATGTGACACAAATTGCAGCATGATTGCAAGAGCAATGAAATGGATCAGAGTTGAGATATCGGGAAATTTGGGATGAAGACAGCTTTCAAGTATAATTTCATCCTCTGTCATTCACCTAATGGTGCTCCCCCAAGAAAACAACACAACATTCAGAGGCAGCACCAGGGTATGGACTATCTTTTATCGCAGGCTGCTCTTGCAGGAAATTTTCTAGGCTGGAGATTTCACCCTGTTGTGTGATCCGTAAAAATAAATCTTACTGACATGGCAGAAAGGGACGAGAATAAAATAATCTGGCAACGATTCGGCTAGCCCATCTTCCTCTGGAAACCAAACTGTTGCATCTGCACAACAAAAACCTCACCAAGCACAGGAGTGTGATACACCTGGTAGTGGTCATCCTCTGTTGGGACAGTGGGTGCGGAGGTGGTGTGGTTCACAGCAGCGCTCTCGGCACACTGCTGCTTGTCCGACTGCTGGTTGATGTTGAAAAGAGACGACGTCCACGTACAAAAACAGTTGGACCTCTTGAACACAGCCAGCGGGAGCTCCTGCCGACCAAAAGCACAAATATTCTGTGTTTTTCTCCGACTTTTTTACCCCCCACAAACCTCTATCCCAGCTAAGGGTGATGTGTCAGCTCAGGATAGTCTGCATCACATCCCCATTACTCACTTGGTTTTTGTTCATTATCATTTCTCACTTTTCCAGCTGCAGGAGGTCACAGTGTTCAGTGTCAAAGCATTAGAAGGCTGCAGTGAATTTTTTGGAACACTTACGCATCCTCACATACTACATGATTAGAATTAATCACATTGCTGTCCACACCCCTAATCTGCAACATTTCCGCTAAGACTATTCTCTGTTTTTTGGAGGAGCTGCAGCAAGCAAGATCTTAGTGCAGGATTCAGAGACTCTTTTTCTCATTAGAGCCACATAAAAGCTTAAATATTCAGCAAAATCCAAGGAGCTCTGTGCTCCCACGTGACCTTGTAGGAGTGGATAAAGCTCTGTGAGCTGATCTCCTCCATTAGAGGGGGAGAACAGCCCCATAGGCTGCTATGTGCAATAAATTGATGATCAATTTTTTTAAATTTTAGAGCAACGATTCAAACCTTATCAGTGCAGGTCTCGATGCAGGACTGTGTGGTTAGATTGGGCTGAAAGGAGTAGATGGGAAAGGTGCCAATGCTGCTCTTTGTCAGCTTGAAGCAGCCACGGTAGTGGATGTTTCTCACTGGAAAGAGAAAAGCACACAAGGTTAAAGAACAAGGGTAAATGCTAGATTTTCAGAGATGTCTGAATCCTAAGTGTGTCTGCAGTAATTATTTTCTTGTACTTGACTGAATTCTGGTTCGCTCTATAATGCATTCACAACTCTGCTGCTAATCTCCAGAGAGAATGAAGCTTCCAATCATGAATATTAATATTGTTTATGATTATGAACTCCTTACATAATGCATTCACCCTTGCCAACATCAGGAATGAGGTGCATTTTAGCTGGAAAACTTTATTAGAGAAAGAAAGTATACAGTACAATGCAGTAAAAAGGTCATTTGTTTGGGACTATTTTCCGACTCAAATAAATTGATACTTGGTGTTCTGGTGCAGAATTTCTCTAAGCAGACGATGTTGTACCTAGTTTTGTTTCAAGCTCGTCAAATGTGTTTTAAATGGCATTTCATTGCATTAAGAAATAATGTCACAACTTGACAATAGTGATTTTTTTCTATTTATTTTTTTTTGCCATGCCTTATACTGCTGATGACAGCTTACAGAGTCAGCGCACTTTCAGGCTTAAGCTTTTTCAAGTTCACATCGGGTGAATATACTGACTGTCAGCAGTGGTGTGGAGCGTAAATGTCAGTCAGAGATGACTCTACAAAGGATCGTGACTTCGGGCTGAACAGTGAAAACTTTTTTCTTTTAATCTTTTAACAAATTCCCCAAGTACAATATCTATTAAAGCATTTATTCAGTTATTTGTATATATTCAATGTATTATTAATCTTTTGGACAAGTAATATATACATTAGAATAACAAAAGTTTATGAAAGACACAAAGACAAGGTGAAATAATGTCCAGTTAAATCGAAAAGAAAAATTAAATAACATTGAATTTAACTAAACATTAAAGCAGGGAACCTGCTAAATGTGAAGTTTACATGTTATCGGTTTACAAAAACAAAAAGAACATAAAAAAATCTGTGGCAACATCAATAACTTTGATCTAAGATGTGTTGCACCTTTACAGTAGGCTATATGGAATTAATGTTAAAGTATAATATTTATGGTTAATTAGTTAGATTATTTGTTGCTTTCTTTAATTCTCTGTGATTTTAGCTGCTTAATTATCTGCATGTGTTGCATTTTAGCTCCCATCACCTCTATCACTCTATATGTAAATGACATTGAGCAGAAAATGTATGCATGTGGGGGCTGCAGATGGTAATTAGCCTAAGGCTAACTGTGGTACAGTGCATCAAATGGAAACATTTATGTTTGAAATTGCATGGCCCCAAATAAATATATAAATAGCCTACATGAATAAAAGTTTGTGTGTGTTGTAACAGGGAGTCCTTGAATTATTAATATTTTTATATTGTGTGTAGGGGGGGGCAGCCAGTTTTAATGTTGCAAACAAATTTGAGCTGCAAGAAAATGGCCCAGATATGATCGGGCAAATCATCAGTTTAATCAGCGGTCACTCGTTTCTGTGTGTGAACACTCTCAAGATATATGTTAGGTTTGCAGACTCATCCCAGTCTCTGACCGAGGCGTTGTTTGAATTGTTCACCATGTAGAGTTGTTTTGGAGTTGTTGTTTTTTTTAAAGAACAATGTCTACTGAAACCGCTCATTATTTAGTGCACTACAAACTCTTCATGCAACACAAAGACTAGTGTACTGAAGCTGTACACCACATTTATTGCATCCTGAAGACAGAATGGAGCTCGCAGAGCATGCTAACACTAGCTAGCACTACTGCTAACATTCACAGCTCCCTTTTGCAATTTTTCTAACCCATTACTGATGACTAAATTAAATGATTTTGACAACTTGGCGGTTAAATACTCTGCCCAAGTTAAACGTGTTAAGGACAAGTAGCCTAATGTCCCTTGTTTTGGAAATATTTACACTCAAGCTAAAAAAAATTAGGCAGTCAAGCTTAGGCCCTAGAAACAGTTGTTTTACCAACGGCTAATTTGATATAACTTTGCTTTTTGTGGGTAATATCAACTCATTATGAGATAAAATTATTATAGTAACAGCTGCAGTTAATACCTCAGTGAATATGGTATAAAAAATGAAGAGGCTCACCAGGAGCGCCGCACTTATGTCATAATGTAATAATAATAATGAATAAGACTTGTCTGCATGAGAGATGGGACGTGTCAGGGGTTAAGCCTGGAGTAAAGGCTTGTAGTGTGCGACCCCCTGCTGCAGATCATTTGTGGAATGTGAACTTACGATGACTTCAAAACTACCCTTCACCAAAGAAACATACAGCTGTGTGTGAACAATACAGCAATAAAATGAAACTAAATATTTTGTTGTTGGGAACTTCATTTACCTCAGGGTGAGTTACCTCTTTCTGAAAGTTTAGAAATGAGAATTGTTTATGTGAGATTGACAATCAGCTCGTCTGTGCAGACATCCAGGGTGGTGTGTGCACAGTCTGATTAGCAAACAGTTCTCTGACTCACATTTTCTGTGACCTGGAAGCTGCTCCTCCACCTTGTAAATGGAGAGACGGCCCACGCCGCCACAAGGAGACCCCCTCTCACCTCGGCACACCAGACTACAGTCCTCTTCTGGAGCCTGTGGGCTGCTGATCCGGTTCCCACAATGGCACTCAGCTCCGTACTCCAGACCCGCAAACTGGTACCCACTAACACACGCACACATACAAACAGAAATACAGTTGCTGCCTTAGCTTCTTATCTTCAAACTGTTACCCTCAGGCTGAGCCATCCCACAGGACATGAGGTAGGATTTCAAACTTCTCATTCAACTCAAACTTCTCAGGTTTAGTTTACTGTTTACCCCTTTGATGTTTGTCAGTGCTTCTCCTTCTACACTCATCTGACAGCGTAATGTCCTCCTCTGGCTGAACTGCAGTCACCTCTGATCTGTACTTTACATATCCAGGCAGATGTGACTCATCCTCCTGCCTCTCCTTTCATCCTGCCTCCTTGGGAAAGACAGAGACCTCATCAAAACTGACCTTTTCATGTGTGTCCTTTGAAGCTTCCTCATAAATTGCCTTGACTTTTTACTTTTGCTCATCGCAGTAATTGGCCCGCTCAGGTAACGAGCGCGGCAGCTTTCCATGTAGATGGGTGGAGGGCGGGTATGTGTGAGCGCTCAGCGGGCTCGGAGATGTAAGCGCAGACTCTGAGTCTGTCTGCATCCATCAGTCCTCCGCTGCTCTGTTTCAGAGGGGTCTACACTGCTGCCTCGCGATGATATAAAAAGGAATAATTCAAGCGGGTCATTCCTTGAGTTTGCTTTGAAACGTTCCACCTGCCACTTCCCGTTTCCTTGCAGGTTTGTTAGAAAGTCAAAACCAGTCGTGTGTATTCAGCTCAGTCTGGCCCTGTTGGTGAGTTTCAAAGCATGGATACAGGAAAAAGCACATTTCTAACTACTGATTTATTCACCAACTGCTATGGTTCCCTCATTAAGCTTTCAACCACATACACACTCAGCCTTCCTTCTTTCTTCTGAGACTGATCAAGCCTTCTGTCCTGGCCCGTTTTTCATTCTCCCCTCACCCGCTCCCCTCATCTTTTACTGTCATCCAGCCACCTGGCTCTCCACTAGCTCCAAACACTGAAGCCATTCATGGAGGAGACTGAGATCCAGAGCATTTACTCACACAGCAGGCTCTCTGTTGTCCCTTCACAGGAGACAGCCACGAACACATTACCTTTCTGAGCAGGTGTCCTGACACAGAGAGCTGGTCATTTTACGCAGGTCATAAAGCATGGTTCCTCCCAGGGCTCGATCGCTGGCATTGTGCATGAAGCACCCCATGTAGGTTCCTGAATGTGTCAACGAGAAAAAGAAAAGATTAAAACTCATTCAGGCTGAAAAGTTCCCAGTCAAGGCACTCTGTGTCCTTTACAAAGCTAAGGCATCTGAATCCAACTGAATTGATTTGTTATCCATGAAAAAAGTAACAAACAGCAATGAAAGTAATTATGACATTCAAAAGAAATTCTTTGTTCCCAGTTTGTCACATGAAAAAAAAAAAGTTTTTTCTTCCTTTGGCAACACAAATTCAAAATTTCTGTGTTTTTTTTTTGACAAAATAAGCAATTTGAAGCTGTCGCCTTGAAAAGTGGCAGCTCTGGAAAAGAGTGAATGTAATTTATTCTGACATTAACTGAGTTATTGGTAGAATTAAATAATAGATACATTTGTTAAAAAATATCTTCGGAGCTCTGATAACATAGATTATACAATTTACCAGGTTTTATTTAATTTTTGTAATAAACTTAAAAAGAAATGGGGTTTTAACGGTTACAAAATGCAGACAAACACACACACACAGACGTGTGTGTACCCATGGAGGCTCATTGACACAATGCATTCCCTAGCTCCTTATCCTAGCCTTAACCATCACAACTGAATATTTAAACTTAGCCCTTACTCTAAAACAAACTGTGGCCTAATTCTAACCTTAAACTAAAGTAATAAACCTTAGAATTAATGTTGTACCCTTGGGGACAAAAATCCCTGTCACCACATTTGCAAAAAATCCCCATAAGTTGTTGTCCGAATGCAAACAGAGTGGGTTTTATGGACTCTGGCGACTCTCCATCAATACATTGCATTCTTCTTATCCTAGTCTGAACTACTAATTCTGACATTGACACTATAACCAAGTTTTGATCTTTTAATAATAATTAAGTCCTCACATCCACAAGAAGTCCCCAAAAGATGGTTTGTGTCAACTTCTTGTCCCCATCAAGTAGGGAAAACAAGCGTGCACACACACAAACATTAACCACAATATCTTTGTGGGGAAATGACAACTAAATACCTATCTCTAAAACCACGTCTTCACCCTCGAATAATCCTTTTGGACTAATGGGGACCTCAATTTTTCTTTACATTTAAAAGAGGTCCGCATAATTTGGTGTTTTCTCCAGTGGTCCCCATCATGAACAAAAAACGTTTCTTGTAAATGATGTTTGACAGACTCGGCTGGCTTGATTTGGACAAAACAGACTTGAAATGTCTTAAAACTGACTCTGGACACATCTTCCAAGAGTAGCAGTCCCACAGCCATCCTCATATTATAACTATTAATAGTAATATTACACAGCAGCATTTTATTTTGAGCCATTATACCAAACTAACAAGTGATAAAAAAAGATTTATTATATAACTATTGAAGTTATGTCTAAACCTACATTGTATTAAACCCACATACTTTTATCAAAATAGAAATCATCCATGCAGAAAGAAAAAAGTAGCACATAATGGGCTGCAACAGACTATTATGATGTACTGACGAGATCAAAGCACCAAATAAAATGTCATCCAAATTCAGTGTTTGATGTTATCCTTTTCTTTGCCACGTTGCTACATCGACCTCATTGAGCTGACACATAAAAGCCCTTTTTATGAATACAATTTTCTGTGTGGAGGGTAGCATATGTATTTCTTTTGTCTGCAGACCTCATTTGCATCTTTCCCTGGGTCTGAGGCCGGTATATTTTTAGGTTATGTGCAAAATGCTTTTACTCTTACAGAAACTGTTTACTGTGAAGGGATTGATGCATGTCTTGTAGTGTGTGTGTGGACTGCATGCTGATAATTCCTCAGTTTTGGCTTTTAGGCTCAATACACACTTCCTAGATTAGTTCTGTATTTGCAGATGATTTACAGGTTTCAAGGACATTGAGGATTTGGCTTTCTATGGGAAGTTTACCACCAGCATAGAATAGATTGATGCCAACTGCTCAAAAAAGGGATTTTAAAAGGGTTAGAGGTGATACATGCAACTGGTACTGAGATGTGGCAGCAAGGTGCGCAGACGGGATGCAAGCAATAGACCGTGAAATCTCTGGCAGCCAACCATCACCATATCGAATTTGTGATTCAATCAGTCTGTGATGTCCTCTGTAGCCCATCCAGCCTGTTGTGCTGGGGTGAGGCTGAGTCACCAGCCGCCTGTGCCTCAGGAGACTAATGCTGGAGAACACCAGCAGTTGCTGCTTGAAAGCACTAAGAGACAGGGGCTGCCAAAGTCAGTGGAAAGGAGTATCTCAAGAGGTATCACCCAAGGTGAAGCCCCTTTCGTCCTTCAGCCTGCCAACAGGGTAGGTCATTGCTTTAATCAAAGTGAAGGAGAGGCCCTAGGCAGCTGAGGCTGAGGGTTAATGGAGGGAAGAAGCCTGAATTCCCAGACATGATAGAAATGACTGCACTTAGGCCTGACACAGGGTGGCTTTTTTAAACACCAAGACAGATGGCTGTGCTGGAGCTGATTCTCCCCTGCAGGATTGAATGGAGGAGACTAATGATAGGATGGCCAAGTATTAGGACACGTGCCAAACACAGCAATTGTGTGTGGATGACCATCAAAGTGGACAGAAGGCGGTTCACGGTGAGCGTATTTACATGACACTGGAAAAAAAACAACAACAAATTATTGTCTTAAAAAGAATAAATCCATCTTTTAAAATGCATGTAAACATATTGGTCCAACCAAAAACTGGATTAGTTTGAAGCTCTCAAAAAGATTGCCCACCGCTGTGATGCAGTGGACCATGTGAATTCATAGAAGCAAGCCTGCTGATTCTAGCTTTCTCCGTGGGATATACTTATATAAATAGAGCTGAATTCAATGTATAGACAATGTCTTTGACTTACTTGACTTTTGTCAGATTATGCTAAATCTTGATTTTTATTAGAGTAATGCAACACCCTGGAAATGTTTTAGTTAACCGTGAGTGGACGTATAATCTTAATGGGCTGCTTTTCAAATATAATTTCTGGCATGTTTAACCGCCTGAAAAAAGAAACAGAGAAATATGATTAAGATCGGCTTTATTTGGACTGCAGCCAAGATTAATGTACTCCTACACTTTACTGATTTAACAAGAAGGTTGTGCATATTCGTCCATTAGAGCCCGGTCGAGCATATACATGCAGGAGTTATTTGACCTTCAACCATGTTAACTGGGTATGTTAGTCCAGTTTTGAGAGCTTTGATTTCATATGAGTTTGGTTGGAGTGACAAGTTTACATGCATTAAGAGTCAGATTTTGGTCTGATCTGATCCTTTTTCTAGTATAATGTAAATGTGCTGTGTGAGAACAGACATCAGTAAAGAGTGAAAGCTTATAAGGTTGAATTAAGAGAGTCAGGGAGAATCATCTCAACAGGATTTGAGAGAAAATGGTTTACATTCATTCTAACTGGAGTAAGTTCTAACTCACTGCATGCTCTAAATCTATTAAATCACTACCTTTGCAACACAATCTTGATAGAAAATGCCACCACAGAGATTTGTGCTCTTACTTTGCTTCTCCTGTAAAATTTCTTACTGCTGACACATCTGCTCACCTCTGGTTTTTAATGCTTTTTAAATATACATTTCAAGGTATGTGTGACTCATCCCTGCAAGGCTAAAGGTTTCCACCAGCAAACATGGTGTCTATCTCTCATTTTTATTCTAAAATGTTTGAATAGGTAGGGAGCCTGAGTCTGTGATTATCTAAACTTTTTTTAAAAATGCAGGTGTGAACCTCTTCCACTGTGAGCTGGGTAATATTACTATGACATGCTCTGTATGAGATTAGCCTCTGTACAATGATGACGGAAAAGAACAAATAAGGAGAACTCTTTTTGACATTTTTCAAGCTTCTGGCAGACAGCTTGAGTGTGACTGATATGTCAGCATGTTACAGTCAATAAAATAGGAGTAACTGTGGAACCAAAATACCAAAGAGAAAGGTTTAACCTCACAAGATGCAGTTTCAAATCAGTGGATCTTCGTTTATTTATTGTAAGTGTATAGCAGCAGCACTTAGCTGTTACGTTGCAGACAAGTGGAACAAACTGTCAGTGGAAATTAAGCTTTCACCAAATGTAGACACTTTTAAATCCAGGTCAAAAACGTTTCTTTACTTTTTTAGTACTCAGTAAACTATATATGGATATGAATCTGTCCCTTTGTGGACATAATATGTGAACAGGAACATGCAATCCCAAAAACTTTACAGGTGTAAAGCTAACACCAAAACAATGGGGGAGATTTGACATGGGTGTGGTAATAAAACATTCTGGTCAATAAGTTTATTTCTGTTATTTCCAGTTTATGTCCTGTTCAGAAATAATATTGGACAACCTTATTGAAAGATTTTTTTCCCTTTTTTTAAAAAATGAAACAAGTTTTTCTTTGTTATACAGTTAAAACACACAGCGGCCGATCAATGTTTCTTTTTTATGAAATTTTCAAAACTAATGAAACAATCTACGGTTCATATGTTTTGGGCTCTCATCCAGGGGCTTCAGCTGTGAGATTTGGATAATGACATTGTGTTGGATGGATGAGAACTATTAAATGACAGCAAAGCTTGGCTGAGTGCCTTATAATAGCCTGGATTTAGCATCTTATCATTTCTTTGTGACTCACTGAGTATTAAATAAGAAAATACTTCTTAAACCATTTGGAGTCAAATGGTTTAAGAAGAAACCAAATGACATGTAAAACCAAGACGGCTAGTTTCATCTTTTTTTTATAAATCATTTTTCATTCAATCGACTATTTGCCTAAGTTTTTAAACTCTAAGGTAATCTCTTCAAATGAGTACAGTGGTCCAGATATTAAAATAATCAGTTTTTTTACTGATTAAATACTTAACATTTGAAGTATGGAGGACCAGGAGAGTCATCAAAAAAGCAATACAGCATTTTCACTATAATCAATTAATTGTGAAATAAAAATATAGATTACTAAATACAATTTCCAATCTAACAATTAATTCATATGAAAAGAAATCAAATTTTCCAAAGCCTTTTGTAATTGCATTAATGGCATTATTAAAGAGGAATTACATATTGTATTCATTGATTTATTAGTAAATCCTGTGATTTGAAAATGCATTTTCAAATCCTTTTTCTAAAAGCAGAATTAAATGGCACAATTCATAAATTTGGTTAGAAATAACTTTCCATATGATACATTTTAAAAAGTTATTCCCTTCTCCATTTCCATTTTCTTTTCCCCCTCGCATTTTCAAATCCTTTTTGCGAATGCATTTCCTAAATGGTTTACTCTCTCCATTTAGCTATTGTGTGACCCTTCTAGGCCTTGAGCAGTGAAAACAAATTTCAACCAATCACAGCTGCTCCACATGGTTTTCCAGCTCTTTCATTGGTTAGACAGCCACACTTGCGTCTGTCTTTTTACTTCGCTATAACACATGAAACTTGAAGAGAAACTCATCTTCTGAATGATGTGTGGATGCTTCAAAGTTTCACCTATTCTGAAGCTGTCTCCTTACAATGTATTTGCATTATCGGGGAGTGTACTGCCAACGTGGTTAGCTACCTGTTGAGATGCGAGTTTGGCTGTCTAACCAATGAAAGAGCTGGAGTACCACATGGAGTACCACGTGGAGTACCACCAGGAGTACAACGTGGAGCGGCTGTGATTGGTTAAACTTTGTTTCCACTGTGATCAGGGCCCAGAAGGGGCACGGAATAGCTAAATGGAGAGAGTAAACAATTAAGGAGATGCATCTGAAAATGCGAGGGGGAAAGGAAAATGGAAAAGGGAATTACTTTTTAAAATGTATGATATGGAAAGGTATTTCTAACCAAATTTATGAATAGTGTCATTTAATTCTGCTTCTAGAAAAAGGATTTGAAAATGCATTTTCAAATCACAGGATTTAATAATGAATTAATGAATACAATATGCAATTCCTTTTTAATAATGCCATTTCAAATGTGCAATTACAAAATGCGTTGGATATTTGATTTCTTTTCATATGAATTAATTGTTGAATTGGAAATTATATTTAGTAATCTATAATTTATTTCACAATTGATCATCATGAAAATGCTGTATTGCTTTTTCGACGACTCTCCTGGTCCTCCATATTGAAGTGGGATCTGGGCATTTTTTCCTGTTATTGCTTTTAGCTCAAGTAGATTTAAAGGATTAATGCAGCACTGTTTGCATAACATCACATGTGCTAACAGTGCTAGCTTAACCTCAAGATTAAAACTCTGGGAAAAAACTAGTTTTACTCTAAAATATACACAAAAAATACCTCTTTAATACAGCCATTAACATGTTCAAAACTATTAGTTTATTCTGTACAAATATCAAAGTATAAAATAGATAAGGTTTTATGACATGTGGGCTATTTTTGACATGAAATTGTGAAAAAGCCATGTTGGCTGTTTTCACCTGCTTTCTTTTCATGCTAAGCGAAGCTAAAGGGCTGGCTAGCCATATTGTTCCTAAAAGGTTTTGAGAGTGGCATCCTTTGCTATTCATTCAAAGCAGTTAGCAGATTTATCACCATAACAGAGTATTCATTGACTTTATAATAACTTTTACTTCTGCTTCCTTCTGTGCTAAGCTAAACACCTGCTAACTAGCCATAATGTTCCTCGCCAGTTGTATAATCTATTTTCATTTATTATTATGCAAACAATTAACAAATTTGTAACAACAGTTGACATAAAACATTTGTTAACTTTATTATTAATAACTAGTTGGTTTTACGCATGCGTCCTTCTGTGCAAAGCTAAACAACTGCTAGCTAGCCCTATTTCCTCATCAGTTACGTGATCTATTTTCATTTATTATTGTCATTATTTTAACAATGAACAAATAACAATAGCTGACATAAAATGTCTGACTTTATTTTCAATGTTTAATTGTTTTAGCATCATCTAACTGAGAAAACTAGGTGTAGGTACTGTTGTGGGCTAGCCTCACAAATTACACCACAAATAAAAAGCTAATTTCCTAAAACTTTCAGCCAGTTACTTCCAGGGAAAGTGACAAAATAGACCAGAGTAATTTCATTCTGTGTCCTGAGTATTACCTTTGTCAGACGGGCTCTTACTGAAACTGATCAAATTTCTTCCTCTGACATTTTTCATCAGTATTACCCTATTTAGTGACTGAGCAGTCATGTAGTGTCTGTTTAAAAAAAGGATCTTCAGGGTTAATATGTTTATTTTCTAAAAGCTGCTTTGGCTCTGACTGACTTTTTCTCCTCTAGTTTAGAAAATAATTGGTGAGCTCATTCTCTCAAGCACTCATACATTAAATATAATAAATGTATAATGAACCTCCTCTACATGTCATGGTTATCTATTCATACAGAATCAAAACCTGTTGTGAGAGCTCTGAGCATTGTGAGTCCCTTGCACAGAGTATACATATATTTAAAAAAAATCACAGAATAGAGAATAAACTTGTAGGCTATAAACGCTTCTTTATAAATTATTGACCAGGACAACAAAATATTTTTTCACAGCTTTACCATGATATCAGTCTTTTTCAACCCCTCGTGCTTTGTTTCAGCCAACAGGAGCATCCACGTTTTCACAAACCTTGTAATACCTCCTGCAGTTTAATGGTAAAGGGATGCACAGCCTTGGCCGCACATTTACAAAGGCCACTGACTAATTGGTAAAAAAAAACAAAAAAAACACATCAGCTTTTGTGAAAAGGCCAAACGACCACAGTCCTGTTTTTGAAGGCACATAAGAAATATCTGACTTTAGAAAAAGCAGACAAGTAAAAAATGTATTGAATTTGTTAAAGTGCATTTTTACATTCTCAACCTAATTAATTGAATCTGCTCCTTTTACATGTTGAGGAATCTTTCAATTTGCATTCATGTAATGCTGGTGAGTCAGGTAAAAGCATTTTTTTTTCAATAACTGATTTTCACTCTTGAGGCATCAACGCTTCACTGGCACGCTAATTAATGTAAATAGGGCTAGCAGTGGCCGGTGGTCATGTTTATTATGTAGCTTCTCCTCTTACCTCTTGGCTAGTCACAAGGAAAGCAGCAGTGATGCTTGTGAAGTTATAAATCAAGCTGGGTTTTTTTATTTTTATATTGAATACCCAATTTAAATAGATGACAGTGTCAACTTATTATTTAGAAGTGCAGATGAAATATGTGCAGGGTTATTTACCTTTGTGTCTGCTATTCCTGCGCAGAGAGACTCTCTGTTCTGAACTCTCTGGCAGCAGATTGTGAAACCAGCGGCGATGTAAGTGTTGGACCCCCAGGCTTCGGGAAGCCGGCCAGTGTCGCCCTGTCTTGGCTCCCCCTCCGGACACGGCCTGAACGGCAGCCCATCTGGAACGTGCCCTCATGCTCAGTCCTCCTGTCCTGAGGGCGGTTGGAGGTGCTGCAAGAGACAGCGAGGGTGGCAAGCTGGCGAGGTTTGGCTGAGCCACTCTGACGCTGGAGCGCTGCAGGAGCAGGATGCTGCCTGCCATCAGATAGGCGATGCCCAGGCAGAGCAGCAGCATCTGAGTCCTCTTCAAGAGGCAATGCAGTTTGCAGACGGGTGCCACCATACCTGCACGGTTTCGCCGTCTCTCGCCTCAGTGAAAGACCTTTTCATAAATTAAAAAGTGACAAAATCTATATGAATTTTGCAAAGACTTGTGGCATCTGGCGTGGGTGCGCATGTTGGTCCATTGTTGCCACACAGACCAGAAGTGGAACAATGGATGTGTCACAAAGAGGGGGTGTTAATCTCCAAAGCTGTGGACAGGAACTCCAGGATCATCCTTGAGGTAAATCTGGTGTATAAAATGGAGAGAAAAAAAAACACAAGCAGATGGTTTTAAAGCACAAAAAATATGTCTTTGTATGTCAGCATAATTAAAAGGAAAGGAAGTATTTTGCTGGTGGATTAGACACACAGCTCTTGTTGACATATGGGCTTGTGTTTCTGTCTTGCAGCATCTTGCTACATATCCTTCGGTGTGTGCTGCTTCACTGGCTTCATTCCTGCCATTTGTTCTCGTATTTAAAAAAAACAACAAGAAAACTTGAAGTTGTACTCTGCTATTCGTGTTTATAGTTTCTTTTTAAATGACAGATTTCACTCAGGTCCTGCATTGACAGATTATATATGCGTTTTGACGGCATAAAATATCTTTCTGCCTCACGTCTAAGTCTTGGTTATCACAGTGAAATAACATCAAATGATAAAAGCTGTCTAGGAGGGCATTATGGGCGCTTATGAAATGGGGATTATGATAGCGGCATGCACACCAACTCTGGCTTCATCCGTGGAGAGATGGATAAGTGATGAGAGATAATAAAAAAAAGAAAGAAATTTAAAAGCAAAGATGAGATGCTGAGGCTGTCTGATAATTAGGATGCAGAACACCCAAGTGTTAGCAATGTTTTATGAAGCCTGACACTTTGAAGAGAGGAGCAGTGAAGTGAATATCTGATGATATCCATTAATGCCTCGTTGTCTTGGTGGCCCTCACTCTCCGTCATGCCCTTCAAGCTCTACTTTTCCCGAACAGGGGCTCTCCGGACACGCTGCAAGCCCATCTCCCTCCGAAAAAAATTAATAAATAAGAAAATAACAGGGGTGCGGTGGTGCTCCCGAGGACAGAAGCAACAGTTTGCACAATGAGCAGTCTCCGATCAAGTCCGGATACCCAAGTTATGTTTTAACTCCACGTTTTAGTAATAAAAACAGGCCTAACTCATTCAATCCCAAAACCACTCAAAACATGTCTGAATTGGTTTGGTGGGATGGGTGTATGGATGGATGGCACGATGAAAGACAAATGAGTGTAAACACGCATCACCTATTTAAGAAAGCCAAGGTCTTCCATCTTAAAAAACCTCTCACTGTGCCTCCACCATTTACAGTAAATGGGGGGGTTTGAACGTGGGGCTTACCTTCCGCGGCGTCACGGCATCCTAACGATCACTTATCAGTTTATGGCCGTTATGATCGCTGTTTTCCCCGCTTTATTGTCCAGTGAGGGTCCGCCGGGCTCTCCAGCATCTCCCAGAGCTGGTGTTATATAAGCTCTCTCTCTCTCTCTCTCTCTCTCTCTCTCTCTTACACCGGAGCTCGCTGCTCTGTGTCGCTCTGAAAAGGCTGCCACGGTGATATAAAGCACAGGCAGGATGGATGTGTGTGCGCCTGATTGCCTCAGTGTGTGTGTGTCTCGGAGAGGAAGAGGAGGTGATGGGGAGGAGGGGGAGGAGGAGGAGGAGGGGTACTCAGGCTTATTTGCATTGGTGATCTAAACGCGTCACAGCTCGTCCAGTGTGCAAAGGGGGTAGAAACGTGTCCAGCAGTCCGCAGCTTGTTCTGTTCAGAATAAAAACAGCGTGTTGCCGCAGCTCCTCGTTCCACCTCGACCGCGAGCTTACAAATGCTCAAAGTTCCATCAGGACTCGAGCTCCTTAAAAATAGATGGGGTACAGTCTGGAAATCCAACTCCTAAGCAATATTCCTTCTTATTCATTGTCTCGTCTGGTTCATTTGAAGCACTTAAAATTAATTGTCATGAGTCATGCGTGAGGAGTGGTTGATAACCTCGTGGACTTCAGCACCACGAACAGCGCTACTGCTGCGTTCACGGACGCAGTGAGTCAAACATAAGCAGCCTGCAGTCTTTTTTTCTTCTTCTTCTTTTTAATTAAACAGTGATGCTTCTAAATTTCACAGTTCTAGTAAGTTCCACGCCATAAAACACAAAGGAGGTTTTTAAATGACTTTTTATAGTCTGTAATTACGTAGTTCGTTCGGATAAATGGGACCTTTTTCTATTTTGCAGTTTTGACTTCAACAACTCATTCTAATCTCTAACAGATTAACAATAAACCTTTCAGAAATCCTTGAGATTTTCTTTTGTTTACACTAAAAAGACAGTTGCATTCTTTGAAGGAAAAGAAGAAATCATCCCTTGATTAGAAAAAGCCAACTTCTTCTTCCTCTGCTCATGCAGAGTTCAATCACGAATATTTAAAAAAGATTATGAAAAGAATAAGTAGTTTGGTTTGAGTATTAATTATAATATTTGTGTAAACAAATACACATAACATCACATCCCCAAATTCTTTCTAAAAGATCTAAATAATAATTTATATCTTAAATAATATTAGATATATTAAAGATCTAGTAATGATTTTTACTATTAATTCACATAAAACATGCAATAAAATGTTTTTTAAGATGTAAAGTGCAAACAACCAGGAAAATGTAGATCAATCTATTATTTAGTTTAGATATTCAGTTGAAGTTTTCATTTTTATGTAAATAATACCGAGCACAAACTATGATTAGAAGCTTAAATCTCCTCTCCGTGCTTGTAAATAATAAACAACTCCCCTCTAATCTGGCTTTAAATGGGGACTTAAGGATGTCATGAATAAGCATAACTTCAGAAAGTTTGTTGTGTGAAGTGAGTGGTTCCATTTTACAACATGCAAGCAGAACTTTTGCTTAAAAGAATATTAGAAATGAACTTTTCTTTCAATGTTTCATGTTCATTTCTGCCTTTTTCATGTTTTTTTATACATAGAAACAGCAGAGAATACACAAGATAACAGTGAAAAATGTAATTCAAGATTAGTAAAAGGTCATAAATATGTGTAGTGAAATACTTCTGATACCAAAAATGCTTCTTTTTTCTCTTTCCATTGTATGGTTTAAAGCTCTGCCTCCTTCCAAATCTGCTAAGACATCTGAAATGTCTTAGTATTATGTTCTCATAAGATTTAAATTATCACACTCTTCTTACTGGCGGGGACTTTAGAGGCTTATTGCAATATATTTCTTGAACAAACTGAGACTTTTGCCCCAATATGTATGATCTGTTCCAGTCAGGTTGCTTATCTAACCAAAAATCATAGTAGAGCAACCAATGAGCAGAAAGATTTCTATTTAAGTTTAGTTTGATTTAACTGCTGGCTTTGGTTTAAGGATAAGAAGGATTTCTTACACCATAATGTTAAATCTAATTAAACTTTGATTGTAATGGCATCTCATTGCATTTGTCTTCTCAAGATCAAGATCTATAGCAGAGTGATAAACCTGAGACGTGGTCATGTGCATTAAGTTTGAGATTAAAGGGAAAATATCATTACACTTAGTCCTATATATAATGAATTTAAGTGAGTCAAGAACTGTTGGACTAACATTTCATCTTTAAATCCTCATCTGTTAGTACATGACATTTTATCTCCTTGGTAACATAAAATGGATTATATGCTTTTTTTTTATTCTCATTGTTGGATTACATAGACAAAAGACAAAAAGACCTCTGATTATTTAGGATTTACTTCAATATTTAAATCATTTATTCTTAGTGTGACAGCTTCAGTTGTAAAAGCTGTCTTTGTTATGTGTTTCACATTTTTGAATGAACGTGGCTGAACATTTTGAACAGAAAAATCATCTGAGAAGATAAATCTAAGGCGAACAACTTTGAAAATGTTTTGTTTTTCTCTGTGGGAAAAAAAAACAACAATTGGGAAATATTTTCAATGTGGAATTACTGGGATGTGAAAGAAAAATCAACCAGCTTAGCGTAGCACTACACAACTTTCTGACTTTAAAGCTCTGCTTCTGACTCATTTTGATGGCACACTGATACCCAGAAGAAGACTGTGGAGTCAGGCAACTTAAAGGTACAATGTGTAAGAATGACTGACATCTAATGGAAAAATCAGTATAAAAATGGCTTCACGTGCCGTCAGTGGCCAAAATTCTTCCGCAGGTTTTCATCTGCGAGTGGATCCAGTGGCCTCAGGTGCAGCAATGACCGCACTACAGGTTACTACTGCACAATCTTGTGCATGTGCACATCTTATTCTATGTTTCTTCAAACATAGTCAGCACTACAGTTTTAAAGCTCAGAAAGTTCTCACTTCACACAGTTATGTTTGTCCATTTAGAAACACTGTAGTAAAAATTGTGGAACAAATATGGCAGCTGCCACGTAGGAGGACCAGCCGCAAGTCGGTATAAATGACTCATTCTTAGGGAATAAAAACACAAGTTATTTTATTAAAGAGATTGGATACCAATAGAAGCACAGTTTTTAATAATCTATCAATCTTTTCTGTGATTGACTCAACTTTATTGACCTTTAATTTTGTTACATGTGCACCTTTAAGGAGCGGACTGAGGTGCCCAATCCTAGCAGAGAGGCAGGATACACCCTGGACAGCCTGTTTCCAAACTTTTGACTGATTTACAACTTTTCTTTTGAACATATTCTGACATTCTCAGCGATTTATCAGGTCACACAATGACTCACCTATAAACCTGACAAAAACTCATTCTGGGACATTGGCTTGAACTGATTTCAGTGTTAACTTGGACATTTATATCAATACACTACACTGAATCAAAAACACTATTCCTGACTATGTTTGAGTGTTTTGTGTGTAGCAGGTGTAATTTCTGTTTAAAAAGACAGGTTGCAAGGTTTAACTTGTCTTGAACATTTATTACATATTGATCCCACTCGCGTTACCTTCGTGCTGCAGATATTTTCCAGCAAAGAGAGCAGAAACACATCCAACATGGAATAATCAGGTAAAATCATTAAAAAATATTGGCAGCCAACAATTTGATTGTCATTAAGATACTTAATAATTGAATCAACCGTAATTTACAAAGGAGGAAAATCTATGTTTGCCGAGGGAGCTTCAGCCACTGGTATTCAGTAATGTTTGACAGCAAGAAACCCATCTAAACTTAACTGTGTGTTTACTGCAGTCGCCGTGACGACTAAGGTCTTATAACCTGAAGTAAATATATATTACTGCATAAAAGTCTTGAGCCACTCCTTGTTTATTCATATTTTGCCTCCCGGTTGACAGAGTTTCCTGTAATCCTTTTAAGTGGTCTCGATCAATTGTTCTTTGAGCTTTTTAAAGGTCTTTCAAATTTTTCTTTGGATATTGGCTGCATGTTTTAGTTCAGTCATTGTACTTGACATTTTCAAAAGAGTGACTTTTTTTTTTTAGTTTGTTTCTGAAACCACTAAACACTTAGGAATTACTCAAGCATAAAAAGGTACCAAACTCAAGGGACAAACCATATAATGTAAAACTTAGCAAAGGGATTATAAGAGAGCTGGTCATAGAGAGTTCATGCATGCCAAATATTGACTTGCAAGAATTGTACAAAGTGTTTTTGCCTTTCAGGATGTATTTCCATTTTTGTTTGGAGCCCACTTGTTTCTATAAATTGCTATAGTTCCTATAGTTCCTATACTGTGCATGTGTGACTGAGCACAGACATTATAAGGACTTTGCTGAGGGGTTATCCTTGAGTTGTGTTACAAAGTTTAAATGTCTGTTCTGGTGATATACTCCTTTTACAATGATAGCTGCCACCTCTCCCACTATGAATATTTTCATTTAAAACTAACCCACTTGTTGTCTGAAATATGTCTGATGGAAAAGCTTGTTTTAATGTCAGTCATAAAGGTGGAACTTGATATTTTCTAAGGGGGTACGTGACATAGAACGTTTGAGAACCACCGTTCTACATGAACACAAAGTTTAAAAGCAAGCATATTCTCAGGCTTAGACTTTAAGATGGCATTTACCATTATGTTTTACCATCTTTATAATTGTGGAAAATAAATTAAAATCTCCCTTCATCGTGTTTTTTGGAGTCAGTATATCCTCTGACTTGCCAAGTTCCCAAATGAAAGTGACCGGTGATGTACTCATATTTCCAAAAGACGAGCCCACTCTGTATAATGACAAGAGAATATTGGCACGTAGAGCTGTGGTTTCCAACGTGGGGTCGTACAATAGCGCAGAGGTCAGTGAGGCTTTGACTGTACAAAGCCTGTGTGATTGTTAAAATTAAGGCAGCTTAGGAGTATCCACTTAGGTTTGTTATCATTTGGATGTTTCATGTGGGTCATCAAAATCTGCTGTGCACAAAACATTTCCATCTTCATGTACTGTGCAGTTTTGTTAGGTCAGTGAGCTTTTAATGGAAAAATGGTAGTGGAGTAGTTCATGTCTAGCCTGGTAACCTTGATTCTTCCTGCACCATTTCATTCATAAAACATGTCTGGGAAATGCCACAGTGCAGATGTTTCATCTAAAGCAAAATGAAATAAATCTATATGTTGATGGCCTGGCCATGATAGTTATGGCCTTTTTGGGTAGTTGCATTACGGAGGTCGGCTATGAGCTTAATTGTTCACATACTTGCTTGTGTGCTATTTTTGTTAAAGGAGGATTCAACTGGGGGGCAAATTAGGGAACTCAGACCAGATCATGACTAAATCTGTAGAGTAGACAAAACATGGCAACAATAGAGGAGGTTAGCATTTGGTTCCCTTTGAGATCAAGGCAGAAAAACATGACATCAGCTGTATTTTAGATGGTAGGTAAGCTAAGTATTTTAGTTTGTAAAGCACTTTGGGCAGCAGGAGTTGTTGGAAATGTGCTATATTAATACATTTGACCCTGATCTACTAAACCAAGGATGCTGTGAAAATGGTGAGTATGTCTCACTTCTTTTGCCAATGTGAGAAGTTGATAGTGAGAAAAACATTGTCGATTTCCAATGACACACTGTAAAGATGGTTAAATTCGAACTTTGTCACCAAGCTTGTCTTTGAAACTTTGTGTCATTTTCACCTGCTGTGACCTTGCATCCGGTTAAATCGGTCCCTACACTCCCCCTACTGGTTACTTGCATATTGCAGCATGCAAATGTTTAGCATTAATTTCTGAGAACATGCACAAAAGAATGCTTCAAACAAAACAACCGAAGCAAATACAGAAGCACGTACGTTCTTCAGCCTAAGTGCTCATGCTTTTTGTCCACTGGATGTTGTGTGGTTTGTCAGCGACAGTGTTTGTATATTTAATTTAATAAATTCTCATGTAACTTGCACTTAAAGGTAAAGCACATTAAACTGCCCTGTAGTAAAATGTGTTTTATGAATAAAATCCCATTCCCTGCCTTGAACCCCACTGTGTATTGTGCCTTGCTGTCTGGGTTTGCAGTGTTGCCTTGTGGGAGTAAGCTGTAGAAAACTGCTGCCCTCGGTTGGCAGGTGCTTTGATGAGGTTTGTTGCACATCCAATATATGAGGAAAAACACTGCCTCCCCCGCTGAACAACCTTGTTATTATACCAATCAGCATTAATGTTGCTTGATCTTAACTTTGCCTCCCGTGGTGACACTGTAGCGTTGCAACATTTTGTAACTCGCCCCTTTTGCGTGAACAGCTTCATGAAAACAAGGCAGCTTATCCACAGGAGTTCTTCTGGGAAGGACAAAGTAAATCCCCAGCAGTATACCTATTTGTTTCTGTTATGTTTCCTCATCTATCTCTCCTCTCACCTCCTGCTTGTTTTTTTTTCATAGGACGGGACCATCTGTCCCCCTGCGTTGCAGTCAATTTAACCTTTTTCAACCCTTTAGGTCAACGAGCACTCAGACCAAAGCAGACTTCAGCCTGCAGTCTAGACAATAGAGCTCATTTCCCCCGTCTCTGCCTTTCTGTGCCGCCTCACAGACATTGATCACCTCAGACAAGCCAGAAACACTTGCTGCTGTTGCTCTGCTGCACTATCTCTCAGTCTCTCCTCCATCCTGTAATTCTTCTCCTGTCTTCCTCGGTAATGCTCTTCCTCTTTCTCGAAGGGAGAGTCGTGCGTCTGCAAGTCTTAAACTGAAGAGGCTACTTTATGATCACGGGCTGCACGTTTTCCAATGCAGACACTTGCCGAACTGGGGGGATTTATTTCAATGCAAAGGTTTTTGTTTTGTGTCCCTGAAAATATGAATACGTGCATAGAGATAAAATAGGTCAGTTTGAGTTGGATTAGAGTTTGAATTCTGCAGAGGCCATCTGTCTTTTAGTGAATTCAGCTAGAATAGCTGAGCAAGATCGATACTGAGGAAAATACAAAATCTTACACATAGTATTTTATCAATCCAAGAAACTGGTACATTATAACAGACACAGTTAGAAAAATTTCCAGGTACTTTCAAGTGCTTTAAACATGTTTTTATCAATAATGATGGAAGCCTTCAAGAATCATATTTTTGAACAATCTTGCAAGCATGGCTGAACATTTTGGACAGGAATTGGAGAATAGCAAAACTACATACATTTTCTACCTTAAAACTCTGGGCTTCTGGTTTGTTTCAATGGTATGCTGACAATTGTACATTCCAGGAGCAGTGTCCTGAGGCTGAGAAACCACATTTCATTGCTTTTTCAATCCAACATGGAGCATCATGCAACAGCTGCGTTTTGACATATAGCACCGCGTCACCTGCCAGCAACTGGATATCAACACACTGGCTGTTTTGGATGCACACCATGGCGGATTCAGCAAAGAAACCCAGGAGGGCATTATTGGACGAAGCAAAGAAAAGATAGACAGACAGTGATGGAGAAAGAGTCAACATGGGACTGACTTTTACTGGTTAGAAAGACCTCAGAGAAGAGACAGGATGAAAGATGGATGCATAATTAGTCTTTTCAGGGGGGAAAATATCCCAAAGTTTAGTAGTGTTGCTTTAAAGAAAGGTTGAATAAAATGATATTTAAAATATATGTGACCTAGGAAGGATTGATGTATGTGTGTGGATGTCGCATAATAAGTGTTATACACAAACTGTTTTATCTTCTTTCTTACAAATTGATTTTCTTTTAATGACATACTTTAAATAAATAGTTAAAATGAAACCTCTTAAAAATGGCACAGACAGAATTGATGCATTTTGAATACAACATGAAGGAGTAAGCCTTAAAAGTTATGTGCTATTCACTCACTGGAACAACTAGGAGATTCCCAGGAGACTTGGCCACCCAATCTTGTGTGAAATCTAGTCATTTATATGAAATTTATTCATGAAATTTATTCCTGTATCTATTTATTTGTGGAAAGACCAGAAAAATGTAAATAGAATATCAACTGACGGTCAATTTCCAGTCTGTACAGACATTCAGGCAGTTTCATAATGTTCCTTAATAATGAAAAAAATGAGAATGTCTGCACCAAAGCAGGCGTTTTCCACATCGAATTTCAAAACATTCACTTTTTCTATGTTTCCTGAATCCAGACCGACGCAAATGGTGTTACTCCATAATTTAAATGGAAATAAAGATACATTTTATCTAATAATGTGCTCTTTATATGATGGCTTAAATTGAGCACATCCTAAGAAAACCTTCAGATGAATGATTAGGCAAGGCAAGTTTATTTATATAACACATTTCATGTACAAGACAATTCAAGGTGCTTTACATAAAACATTAGAAGCATTACAGCGGGGTGCAGAGGGGGAAAAGTACATTAAAAAGCTAAAAGAATTTAAATAAATGGAATAAAAGAAGAGTTGAAGAAACTTTTTAGATTTTTTGACTTTTTTTATTTGCTCTGCCTCATCAAAGATAATTTATGCTGTCTATGGTCAATACACGATCACGGGTTGGATAGTTACACATTAATGACACATGAGATGTCACAGCTAACTAACTATTGTATATGTGTATTATTTGTAATCATCACCACAAAAAAAAAGTCACAACTTTCATTGTACATCTGGTTTCAATCTTTTAATGTGGCAAATATAATCCTTTGTGCATCTTGAATTATACCGGTGCGGCTCTGTTTCCATATCATCCTTTCGTGTTACATTCTGTGCAGAATCTGCAGGCTGTTGCAGTTTTCTTTATTCATTCACTGACTAGCTTTTGTTCTTCTTTTGATCTTCACTGTACTGTAGGACTTTGTTCCTAGCTTTGCATAATTATTCACAAGAATAACCCTGCAACTGGAAAAGATAAAAACCAGTAGAAAAGTAAAGAAAAATCGGAAATCACATTGTTTCTGTGGCTGGCCTAGCCTCTGTCTAGATGAGCCTCTGTTTATTTTCTCAGCAGGAATTTACAAATCATTTAAACCCATTGAAGATAGTTCAAATACAAAACATTGAATTAGTTTAGTTTAGTTTTAGTTTAGTTGTTCATGTCTGCCTCACAAACATTTCACAGCAAACACACTTCAATTCTTCTGTTCAGTTTGGATTTTACACAGGACCCCAACTGTTTTGATAATAGAGTTGTACATCTCCCTTTTCATATCTTTCTTTGTCCCCAGTGACAAAGGCAGAGGCTAGAAGTGGCCGGCGGTGCTCATGACCATCACCCTTACATCTAGCTACATATTGAACAACTCCACTCAACCAATAGTGAAGTCTTTCTTGGGGTTACTAAAGTTTTTGCATTTTATTTGCAACTAGAATCTCTACTTTAATCAAGAAATCACACACTTTATTTGCATATTGCCTCTCAAACTAACTGAACATTACACAGACTGCTATATAAAGTCTAACAAAACAGTGTGAAAAATTCAAAGAAACGTTAAAACAATATTTTACAACCCTCCACCCCAACCCCCTCCACCTACAAGCCAGCTCCAAGATTAAAACACAAAAGAATTGCACTTTGAATAAAAGAATTCAAAAAACAATACAGGGGAATAAAAACTTAGGAAACATTATGTTTATATGTAGATCTCATAGATCTCTTGTGGATTTGCTGTGAGGAAACACCAAGACCCAAAATATACTTTCCAATTAATCTTGTGTTCGCTTATGTAACCGGCTCAGTTCATTTCTGAGGACGTGCACAAACGGCACTTAAAACAATTGCATAATCCATATTTATGTGTGCCTAAAAGGAAGTAGCCTATATGTTTGTCCTAAGGGCAGATAAAAGCACTTCAAAATTGTTTGAAGTCCAAAATCCAAACAGAGATTAGGCCAAAAACATAAGCAAAACTACAGCTAACTAAAACCGAGCTAAGCAATGCTCATCTTTAGTTATTATATCTACTTTAAAAGCTAATCTCTCATTACATTTATCAGCATTTCAGAAAGCTTAGTATTGGAAACTGCTCTTGATCTAACTTGATCAGTGGAGGATTACAAAAATGTCCTTGTGCATCCCAGTCACACATGCAGTACCAACATAACCTACAGCTATGTGCAGGGAAAACCATAATTTGACATCAGTTTCTGGGCCGCCCCGATGTAAGTGATGCTTGGCCACCCCTGTAAATATCTTCTGGCTGCACCACTCCTCACTGACTCACATTGATTGGGATTTAGATTCACCTATGGTGCAGAAAGGTTCTATATTATAAACATATGGAAAAGCATAAATGATAACTAATAATCAGATTTAGATGAAGACTTTATGAACAGATGTTTCCAGTAGCACAGCAATATGAAAACATAACAAAACTACATGAAACAAGGTGGGAAGGGAGTTGCTTAAAGAGGATGCAAAAGTCCTGAATGTCTTTGTGGAAACTAAATTTGTATCAAGAACAATATGAGAGGCAAGTATGGAGGAGTGAAGAAGCTGCTCAGTATCCAAAGCATCCCACCTTGCCTATGAAATAAGGAGGTATATAAGGAACAGCTTGTGAATCTGCCACCGGGAAGGACAAATTTACCTTCAGGGTTATTGTATCTGCTGGTGGTTGGCAGTTAACAACAAAAGCTAAAGGCTAAAAATCTTGAATGGATGCATTAATCTCCAAGTTTGAGTCCAGCTGTTTGAATAAACCCCAGAAACAAGGAGTACTTGAAGATGGCTGCAGCAGAGGCCTGGCAGAGAATCACTGGAGAGGAAACTCAGTGATGTCTGTGTCTTGCAGATGACGTGCATTACATATCAATGATACAGTCCAAACATTATTTTCCCCTTAAAAGCAGGTACTCCATATAAAAAGCGCTGCCATTTTTTTGCAGGTCAAAGCAGTTTGTGCAAAAACAAAATCATTAAACGTGCATTTGAATCTCACAAAAAATGTTGAAACAGTTTGCAAAACATTAGTGGCATTTTGCACATCTATGACTTTGAGATTTGAAAAATAAAGCTACAAAGCAGAAGCGATGGCTGGTTTTGGGTTTAAAAGAATTGTGGTATCATTTTAAAGATTTTAATCTGTGCAGGTAAAGATTATTATAAAATAATGGAAATTATGGAAATAAATGTCATCTGAAAAGAAAAAAACATCTTTTTGTAAGAGATGACCTTAACACAGACCTTTTTTTTCTTTGAAACATATGAAGGCTCCTGACATTTCAGCTCACCAAAGACTTATTGGGATTCACATCCTAACCGATAAACATTTCTGTACTCACCCGAGTCTCTGCCGTCACTTCCATCCCCCGGGCTGCAGTTCCACTGCTGCTTCTGTTATCCTCAGTTCTGCTGTCAGATACTGTACCATGGGTAATGCTGACAACAGGAAACTCTTCTCCCATGGACACACATTTTGAGACTTGCACCTCTGCTGACATTTGCAGCTGGACGTCTGCCATCCACCTCAATCCCAACAGATTTCCCCCCCTCAAATCCCTTTTTTTTCCCCCATTTACAACTCCATACTGTCAGACTAGTCTTGGTGAGACCAAGCATATTACTCAACCGTAGCTATTTCCTCTTCCTCTGCTATCTAAATTTCAGTCTGCTTGTCTGTACCGCTACAACTCTCTCCTGGCTGTGCTCCCAACCGACCTTTCTTCAGCCTCTACAGCTCATGTGGAAGGCTGCAGCCTGTCTCATTTTAATCCACACTCAATTCTTCCATTTCATCCCCTTCTCGCTCAGTCTGCAGCTCCTCATATTGAATTCAAAAACTCAGCTCTCTTCTTCCTGTCTTCCCAGTAGTGCGATGACCTCTCCACCCCCTGACAGGACTACACAGTCATTCTGTCTCTAATTCTAAAAGGAAAATTCTGCCCAGCTAAAACATTTCACGTCCACCTTCACCCGTCTATCTTGTATATTTGCATCTAATGCCTCTGTTTTCACTTTAAAATGATATATGAGAGACCTATTTCTTTCCCCTCAATTTCTTTACTAACATGGTTTTCTATACCCGGAGAATCTGCATGCATGCATATCAATGCGTCTGTTGAGCTTTAACATAACTCATTTCCTCTGCAGAAAGACCTTTCCACCAGGAGTAACGTATATTGTATTATTCAGTTAACAGCCATGTAAAGGAGAAAGTACATCTTCTTTCAAATGGAATGTTTTACATATCAGGGATATTTAAAAAAAAGTCTTAAAATTGGGTAAATGCAACCTTAGATAAACAGCACATGACATATTTTACCAAATCACTGTTTATTTAACAAAAACTGAGCCAAACTGCAGCAGTAGGGCACAAAAATAACTAACTCAAAACTCACTGTTTCTTCAGATATTCAGATAAAAGAGGAAGTCAGATTTGACGCTTTGCTAATCTGGAGAATCCAGGTGTGTTTTATCACAATGCCAAGAAGGAAAGACATTAGCAATGATCTTGGAGGAACAAATGTTGCTGCCATCAATTTCTTTGAGGTTTACAAGGCAATTTCCTTGTATGTATCCAAATGACTGGGAGTTTATTATTCTACAGTTGGAAAGATTATTCACAAGAGGAAATATTCCAAGGAATGGACATCCCAACAAGGCCACCCACGGTCAGAGAAACTGCAGAACACCCAGGAGCTACATCTCAGACTCTCCAGGTCTCAGTTAGCATGTGCAAATAGAAAAAATATTGAATAAGAATGACTTGTGTGTAAGACTGTCTTGAAGAAAAACTTCTCCTTCCTAAAAAGAACATGCAACATGACTTAGGTTTGCAAAGTTCCTTCTTAGTGAACCTTCAAGATGTACTTTGACCATATCAGCACAAACATCAACTGTAAAGCACGGTGGCGGAAGGCTGATAATTTGGGCTTGTTTTGCGACAACAGGAGCTGGACACCTTGCAGTCATTGTGTCAACCATGAACTCCTCTGTACGCCAGAGATTTTTCTAGAAACAAACGTGAGGCCATCTGTCTGACAGCTAAAACCTGCCTGTTCAACATCGTAATGAACCCGACCACAGCAGCAAATCTACAACAGAATGACTGAAAATGAAGGAATCAATGTGTTGCAATCATCCGATCAATCAGGACCTCAACCTGATTGAAATGCTGTGGTGGGACCTTTAGAGAGCATAAACACACCTATGAAAAGAAAAGTGAGATAAAATTCCTCCACAACAATGCAAGAGACTGAAAACTTTAAATTATAAAGCCTTAAGATGTTAAATCATGGGGTTTTTACACACTGTCTCTGTAAATTATGTATATTATACAATGTAATATATCATGTGCTGTTGATGATCTGAGGTTGAATATGCCAGATTTTTTTTTTTTAAATACATTCTGATATGTAAAATCTTAGGACTGAAATAAGGTGTACCTTGTTTTTGACCCTGTTTTTGGCCTTGAAACGAGCTAAATCCGTTCAAACGTTACTATCATAATGTACGAAACAGCGTTAATGTTTCCACTGTGATATCGTGTCAGTCGGACGTAGTTAAACAAAATGCAAACGGCTCAACTCTAAATGTTGTTTTACTTCTTAATCAAAATAAACCCAGAAAATATTCAGTTTTTATCTCTACTGATCCCCAATTTTCTGTTCTGCCTTTTTAAAGGATTAGCTCAGCTGGAGGAACCTGTTACAAGAAACACAGCAGCGGTTACAGTTTTAACACCCTGGCTCCCCGCTGGATGTTGAATCAATTATTGACTTGCCAATATATGCAGCACGCTGAAATGTTACACTGAATCAGCCCGCAGACAAAAGCAAGATGAGATATGTGTAAAGAATAATTGTGATATAAAGTATCAATACAAAAGTCAAAAAGCTGTAAAAAGCATCTTTAAAGACATGTATGAAACTTTTTTTAAATGTAATTTACCATGCCACGCTATCTTTAAATACAAAGAAGTTTATTGGGGGAGATTTGTCATTTTTGTTAAAGATTGATATTCTGACACAAAGCTATCATACTGGAAAGTATTTCTAGACAGATTGTTAGGAACATGCACATTAGGTATGCATCTGGGGCATCAGTGGCTACACGGTGCTGCACCCAGTCAGATAAACTGGCTGCATCAGCTCAGACACCCATACAACACAAATCCAGTGTAAAGTATTTTAATCACCATCACTCTCTTTTGATAAATGCACGGTTTATGGTAAACATGTTCATAAATCCACACACACTCATGTGTGCTCAAGTCATCAAACGTTAGTGTGGATTATTAAAGGACACGGTACCACACATAATTTCTGCCAACGAGGGGGCTCTTAATCAAAACAACAACAAAAGAGGAAGGGTGCTTTTCACCATGCTAGCGTGTCTCCTTGCTCCCATTGTTGCTTCCTTGCATCTTTACTCCTTCCAGCAAGGATGTGAAAGAGAGAAAGGAAGAGGATGGAGGAGCCAAAATAGCCGTAGGGGAAATTCTTGGTTCCACTGCATCAGATTAAAGTGTCACAATGTGTGCGACATGTAGAGGCATGAGATTTATACGTCAGACAACCTGATAAAAGACAGGTCTATCCTTTAGGTGGAAGTACATGTGTAATGTTTAAAGGATTGGAAAATGTTTAAAGATGGTGGAAAGGATGCAATTTCTCGCTTGTAGTCGACAGAAAGCTACTCATCCATCCATTTGTCTATTTTTCTATCGCTTCTCTAAGACTTGGAAAACAGTCTAAGCAGAGATTCTCCAGACTTACATCTTCAATCCAGTCCGCCTCCACCAGCTCTTCTGGAAAGACACCAAGGCGTTCATCAACAAGCTGATATCTTTACAGCGAGCCCAGAGGCCTCCTCCTGGTAGCACATGTCCAGAACACTTCCCTTAGGAGACATCAGGACGGCTTTCTGACCAGATGCCCAAACCACCTCTACTGATTCCTTTTGATGTGAGAAGCTGTAGTCAGAGGCCCTTTTGGATGACTGGATAAGCTCATCACCCTCTCTCCTAAAGGTAAACCCAGCATAGGTTATTATCAGTTTGCTCTGTTTTATCCTTCTAAAGAAAATACCAGCTCTGTTGGTCACCTGGATATATTTAATAGGGGAGAAACTTGGCAGATGTCTGAGTCGTCCCCAGTAAATCAAGAAAAAAACAACTATGTTGGACAAAAAAGATGGAATATGAGAACAGTCATGCTTGAAATAATGATTTAATGTCAATATCTCCACATCAGGAGCTAATTATCTCATTATCTTAAGATGATCACACTTAATTTGAGGTGATAAAATTTTAATTTATGTTATCTCAGCTTAATAAAGATGGTTTCTCATGATTAGAAATTAGAGAAAGCAAAAGGGTTTCCATTTGCTGCCGTTTATGATAACAAGTGATGTATGTTATTTTCTCTGAGGGTTTCTTTATTTCTTTATTTTGTTGTTTATTTTATCATTTCACTTTTGTTTTTAATTCTTCTTAATGCTTTCTGCACCCAAATGTCAGATAACAGAGGAATGGCCTGATGTCTTCACTGGTTATCTCTGCAATTTGGATATTATTTATTTAGCTGCCAACAGATTGAAGGCTGGGTTATTTTAACTCTAAAGTTTGCTTGTAAAATAAAACCCAGTCTGCTTTGATAAACATAACTGCAGCAAACAAGACTTTTCTTCCCCGATGTAGCATTCACTTATTGATTCACTCCAATTCATATGACAGCAATTGAAAAAGCTGAAATCAATTTTGAATTTTCAACAATGATTATATCATCAAAGTTTGGTTTTTCTCCCTGAAACCAATAATATCATCTTGTTACAAAAAATACATACAAACTGGAAACAAGATAAATGAATCCTTTAACCCTTTAATGCATATGCATCATATTTGATATGTAGGAAGAGGAAGAAGTTGTAATGTATTTAATGGCGGCACAGACTGCAGCCATCTACTGCGCTGCCTGTTTTTATGTCTCTTTCTGCTTGACATTTGCTTGAACATAGATAGTGGAAACATTTCAGTTCTGGTACTACTGGATCTCAGTGCTGCATTTGACACGGTCGAGCAGAACATCTTACTAGACCGGCTGAAAAACTGGGTAGGACTTTCAGGCACTGCAATTAACTGGTTTTAGTCCTATCTAAAAGACAGGGACTATTTTGTGTCTATTGGTAACTATAAATCTGAGCAAACTAAAATCACCTGTGGAGTTCCCCAAGGCTCCATCCTGGGGCCACTGCTGTTTAA
>JBBBVU010000016.1:545516-555750 GCA_037177055.1 Atherinosoma microstoma | reverse complement strand
AAGAAAGAAAGAAAGAAAGAAAGAAAGAAAGAAAGAAAGAAAGAAAGAAAGAAAGAAAGAAAGAAAGAAAGAAAATGTATTTTAAATTTTTAAATGTCAGGATTATCAGGTGTTTATCATGCCTTAGAATTAGGTAAATAAAATGTATTTATTATTTAACCAAAACTAATCCAAAATGCAAAAACAAGAAGGAAGGAATGAAAAGCAAAAGTGAGAAAAGCAACATCAGATTGACTTTTACTGAGACGAGAGAGCTCAGAGAAGAGAGGGTGCAAGATGGATGCTGAATTAGCCTTCATTAGGAAGCACAAAAATCTGTCAATCTGCTGTAGATAGTTTT
This sequence comes from Atherinosoma microstoma, assembly GCA_037177055.1. Lineage (NCBI taxonomy): Eukaryota > Metazoa > Chordata > Actinopteri > Atheriniformes > Atherinidae > Atherinosoma > Atherinosoma microstoma. The sequence continues at coordinate 555,410 of JBBBVU010000016.1, read as the reverse complement.
TCAGACATGGAACTTCTTTTGTTCTCCACTTGTTAAGTTTCCTCAACTGTCTAAGGGACATGTTATCGCTGACTCCTGAATCAAATCTAATCAAAATTGCAAAAAGACAAAATTGTGATATGGGCAAACATCGAATCGGTATCCCATGAATCGATGGTCAAACTTGTGATTAACACCCCTAGAAATTGAAATTATGTGTCTTTGTGAAAACCTGCTTGCAATAAATTGCCAAAAACATACAATTTACAATTAGTTCTTTGAGTTAAGGTAAACAATTCATAGGTCAAACATTGAGTCGCTTTAAAAAAAAAACTGTCTGGTACGGAGACTAGGCTGAAAATGAGTAAAAAAGCACCCAATGTCCAAATAAAAGTTTAAAAGACCTTCACAAAGTCTAGAGAACTATTACTCAAGATTGATTTAAAAAAAAAAAAGAAACTACAAGAAAGTCTGATTCCTTCAAAGCAAAACATAAATAAATTAGTGTCTTAAATCTTTTACACACATATCGAATGAACTGCATTGCTTTCATTGGACACACAGCCATAGCTCATTTATATGGAAATTTCTACAGATATCTTAAAGAAAGAAAGGAATAAAGTTTTCATTTGAAATTTAGCTCAAGTTCTTTTTTTCCCCACCACATCTTGATGTGAAATGTCTGGTTTGAAAATAAAAATAATTTCACTGTTGTCATGGTAGAGGTCCATCAATGATGCTCCATGCCTGTGAAAGCATAAGTGGGACAGTCATTATGTGCATTAGGAGCAAATTAAATAGATTAGCAGTGAGTTCCATTCCCTGGATGTGTCACGCTCATGATGTGCCTCTGCATCATGATCAAATTCACTAGATACGGTAACAAAAAAGGAGCCCAATTTTCAAACAGGCTTTCAATTTGAGAAGCTATCTTCTAATGAGGGTTCTTGTTGGGCTGAAATAATGCTCAGTTAATGGACATGCTCTCAGACAGCAATCTCCATTGACCCGCAGTCATCCCAGTCTCTTAGCCTCCTCATCAGGGTAAGTATCCATGTAGGCAGGTAAAGAAGCAGAGTTCACTCTCTCAGCCCTCTGCACACAAACTCAGTTCTGCTTTAAATGTTGTGTCCTGCTCATAAATAACTTTAATGGATCTCAGGCTGTACTTAATACATCACATTTCATTTTGTGGGCAGGAAAATTTATTAGAACTGTATTTCTTCAACATGCTTTGTGATTTTGGTGAGCACCTTTAATTCAGAGTTTGTGATGGGTGTCATTATCTCTTGTTTTACTCTGTCATAACCATTCATTCTCCCCTTCCACCTCATATCATGAGAAGAGTTTAGGAAGTTTTCCTCCCATGTTTTGGCAAGCAATTCAACATAATTAGTGTATCTTTTAATGTTTTCTGCAGTCTCCAGTAAACATCACAGTGAATTAATGTGCGTCCATGTTGGTCTCCAATGTGCTTTGGCGTGGAGGTTGGGGAGGATGCTTGCCCACGGTGGTTTGTTGTATCCATTTATCATCTGAAGTGTTGAGAGAACTGTTTCAATACGTTGCTTCAGCGGGCTAAAAGTCATGAGACCACACCAACGGAGGCCACGTTACATCAGACGTGTGTCAAACACGTCAAGCTGCTTTAACAGGATTTTTAAGGGGCTGAGTTTGTCAATGTCTGTGTTTTAAAAGGTATTTTAATCCCATACAATACAACTTCAAAAACGTTGGTTATTGCAGATGAGTTGCTTTAAGTTACACTCTAATCTTATAATGTTGCCTGAATCAAAGTAAGCCAACAGTCCCCTTTCATCCTTTGACATGAACCACAGAAGGAAACAGTATCATGGGGATTGAGAACATATCCTTTACTAAACACTGAGTCAAAGATGAGACAGGGAGACTCATGACAGCTGGGAAGTAATGAAGCCATGTCAACTCTCCTAAAGTGGATCACACTCACAGCCAGCAGATGTCGTTGTTTGAATGGATTAAATACTTTGAAGCGGCGAGTTGATTTCATGAAAGACATGTCAAATTGATTCAGTGCTTCGCGAATCTTTGGGTTCACCATCCCTAGCTTTTGGGCAGGACCTTTACCTGGGGCCTGGGTGGTTCTTGATAGAGCTCAAGATCTTTGTCCATGGTCCCGTCGGGTTTGGGCTTGAATTCTGTCATTTTACACAGGGCTCAGGCCGGGCTTTTTGGCTTGCGCGGTATGTGAGCGTTCAGATGATGATTAGTTTCGATTAGTGCGAGAAAGATGGGGAAATGGATGCTTATTTTATTTCATTGTTCCAACTTCAAAGTGACCTATGCTTATGTTAGTTATGAATAAATGATGATAAAAAATGTATAAATGACTTATTCTTGGCAAAAGGCAAAATAGCTATGTGCGTGCATACATTTGAATAATGTTGGGTAAAAACTATTTCATTCTTTTAAAAAGCTGTCAATCAAAATCTCGGGCTCAGACCGAATTATGTCAGGCTCGGGTCTTGTTGGGCACTTTTAAGGCCCGATTAGAGCTCTAGTTCTTGAGCTTACAAGGCCCTGGGACCAACCCTCGACCCATGCTTGGGTAGCCGTTGCCTGGTGGGGCTGGTGGGCCATCATCCCTGCTTGATTGCTGAGGGGGCTCTGGCTTGGGCCTTCCTCTGCCATGTTCTGAGCGGGTGCATGGTTGTCCCTGCGATGTCTACCTAGCTTCCATGCTCCATGGTGGCTGTTGATTGCACAGGCCTGGAGGCCATCTCTCTGCTTCTGATCCTTGGAGGGGGCATAGTCACATTTGCACATTTACAGCCATCATTAAAAATAACTCAATACATATATTTTGCACATACACTCACACACTCACTAACACACATGGTTATTTCACATTTGCTACGTTGTCTTGTGGGTTTAATCGCCAACAGCTACAGTTAACATTTATGTGCTGCTGCTGTTGATGTTGTGTCTGTTTTTCTCAATTTGTCTTCCTATAGGTGCTCCTGATGGTTTTCTGCGTTGTCTTCCTACAGAGCCTGCAAGGTGATTTCTGTTCAGTTTCTTTACAGATGTAGCTGCTGCTTGTCTGGTTTTGTTTTGCACGGTTTGCACAGTTGTTTTCTATCTATTCTGAACTCTTTCCTTTTCTCTTCTGTTCATTCTTCCCCTTGCATTTTCCACCCTGTCAGGTCCAGCAATAATAAATAATTCAGCAATAAACAAGTTAAAAAAAATAAAGAATGGTGTATAAGTATCAAGAGGAATCTTATATCAGTAATGCTTCATATTCTTTAAGCTCCCCTTTGTAAATGTTTTTGACACAACAAGGCAGCCAGACAATCATTCTGCTTGCCATGATGCAGGGCAAGACAAGGTAAAGAAAAAAATACCATGAGAAAGCTCATGTTTTTTTAGTGGTACATTTTCCTCATTAGTAAACAGAAAGAAGCAGGGACTATATAGAAAACTGCACTCTCTCCTCCTGCATTACAGCACAAGGAAATGTGATATATGCGCGCTACCCATTAATTAACTGCCTGTCTCGAACAACATTATCCATTTCTTCCTCCAAGAAATCAATCCCAGATATTTTTGCAGCACGAATGTGATCAATGCCCTTAATTATAAAGGGTGCATGCTGCTTGCTCTTTGTTTCTTCTGTTTTTATTTGGTTGCTGAATCATGAACACAAGTTAATCTTGCAAATGTTAAATTATATCCAAGTCACAGAGCAGTGTGCATCACAAATAGAAGAAAACCAGCTTATAATTACTGATATATTCAGATAAAAATGCAGCCCGTATTTAAAACACTATTAGTAAATTAGTAATGTAAAGAATTCTAAATAAGATCTGTTGTAATTGCTCATTAATGTTTCCTTTTTTTGAACTTTTGCAGCAGTGATTTTCTTCATAAGATATTTATTAGTGGATTTTTACTGAGACTATCTTAATAAACTGACTTAATAAAAAGTTTTACAAACACGCAGTATATTTATAGCTCTCATTTGTGCCTTCAAGCCGCATGCTGCAGCTAGACCACACTATGCCCACATTTACAAGATCAAACAAAAAGAATCCTGCTTCTCTGTTGAGTTGCAAAACAGCACAAGTGCGAGTCGTTTTCCACCACAAACTTTGGGCACAGGCACAATATGATCCTCCCTAATGAAGCCAGCCAATATTATCTTCAACTATTCATTGTTATGTCTTGATTCTGCTTCAAAATCCATCATCATAATGAGAAAAATACATCTTTACCAGTTTTTATAAGTGACCATTTGTCCCATTAACATTACAAGCCATCAAATTATGCTAAAGCTCATTAGTCCTTTTTGTTTCAACTGAACTGACTGGTTTTCAGTTCATGTCCAAAGTAGCCTGACGAGCCTTTCTCAAGCCCCCACACTTTATCTACAGTAATTATGTGCCAAGACCTCTTGTGATAACGTGCCGTCATGTAACTCGCTGACTGATAGTGCAGTCAGTAGTTCCTGTGGATAACGTTTAGTCCAGACTAAATAAGACTAAAGGAAAATCCTGGTACGGTGTATTGAAAGCGTTCAGCATGTGAATGTAAGGTTAGGCCCCGTTTAAAAGATTATTCTGCTGCAGGAGATTCATCAGAAATGGGATCAAAGTTAAAGTTGGCCTGCACTGAGATTAATGTGACAAATAGGTGAACACCTCTGTGTATCGAGGATCTAATGTTGTATTTGTCACAAGTGAATTTCAGTCCTTAGTTTGAAGATTATGCATTTATTTTCTATACTTGCTTCATCCTGTTCAGGGTCAGGGGTTAGCTTATCCTCTCAAAAGAAAAAAAACTCTTTTATTTCTAGTAATTCCAGTTATATCCCATCAAGATGACCTAGTCTTCTTTAAACATAGAATTTATCTGTACAATTTTGCTATATAAGACATTTAAATCTTAACCTTGGGGTCTAATAAGGCCTGAAACATGCCCCTAATGTTCTTAGTACTTTTAATATAAAAGGGATTTTGGAGCTGTATTGGAGCTCCTTTTGTGTGCTTTTTATAACAAAAAGTCTGTTTTTAAGGTTTTCTTTTCAAGGAAGCTAAGTAATTTCAATCTGAAAACATTTTAAAAATATATTACTGTTAGAAAGATGAGGAAGATACCTTGATCTGCCATAGTATTATGACCACTATTGGGTGATAATACTTACTGCGGCACCTGACGGTGGCTATATCTGAGCATTAAACATAATGCCCTTGAAATGGATTTGTTGGAAGTAGAAAAAAAATTGGAAGTGAGAATTTGAGTGAGTTTGCAAGAGCCAAATTGTGATAGTTACACAGCAGAGAAAGTGCCTCAATAATTTCACCACTGGTCTGTGGGGGTCATCATGAAAGACTAAATCCTACTGATGCATTTGAGGAGTGGGGACTGCCTCTTGTTGTCTGATCCAATAGAAGAGCTATTGTAACTCGAATAGCTGAAAATGTTCATGCTGGTTCTGATGGAAAGTGTCACTATTTGGCCTGCGTTGAGGTTTGTTGTGTTTCTGAGCTGCATACAGGCTGGTCGGGATGTGCATGTTGGCTGTTGTTCATCAGCAACAGTGACAACAAGTCATGTGAGCATCAGATCTGTAGAAGAAGGTGGTCTGGTTGTTGAATCACTGTGTATCATGGGATGCACCCCAGCAGCATTAGCCCAGAGCAGCATAACTAAAGGGATTGCTAAAGTTCACCCAAGCAAGTCCAAACTGTAAGCTTCATCCAAAATGAAAGTTTTAAACTCTTATTTTAAAGGTAAAGAAGGAGTCTGCTTCCTGAATCCAAACTGGGAGCTGGGTCTGATAACTGAAGGCTCTGCCTCCCATTCTACTTTTAGAAACCACAAGTGAGCCTGCAGTTTGATACATGCATTATCGGGAAAAATGGAGCGATTAGATCTTTAAGATGCAATGGAGTTTAGTTTTTAAGACTTTTATGTGAGGAGAAGAATTTCAAATTCAAGTCATAACAGGGAACCAATGAAGAGAAGCTAAACTTGGAGAAATATAATCTCTCCTGCTAATTCGCATCACTGCAACAAACAAACAAAAGACTAAATAAGCTGATAAACTGAAAGAAGATAGAGTGCTGTGAAGCAGAAAACTCCTGGAACACAAAAAAAAACTAGCAGGAAAGAAACAGAGCCAGAACAACGGATGAAGGAACACAATGATCCGTCATTGAACAGGGAACCCGAGCGGAATGTGTATCTTGTGGGAACAAATGACAAAAGAACAAGAGATGTGATGACAAAGCAAACAAGGAGCAGGCAAATAATTCAGGAGTAAAACTCCTGAATTATTCAAGATATTAAGGAAGACAAAATGAATAGGGAGTAAAGTGGACCAAAACTTAAAAAAAATACAAACTAAAGCAAAAACAGAGATCAATTAACAAAGAACAAAGCATAAGCATAAAGGGGGGGGGGGGGGTGTACTCATAACTAGGTGGGTGATAATAATGTCATGGCTCATCAGTCTATATTTTCTTGTAAAGCCCCGTTTCCACTGAGCGGTATGGTTTGGGCCGGTACGGTTTGGTACGCCATTATTTGTGTTTCCATTATAAAAGGGGTCCATAGAACCAAACCAAACCGCACCATTTTTGGGCCCCTTCAGTTGTAGGTCCATTGGAAAATGGTACGATACGGTTAGGGCGGAGATACTGGCGTCACACGATACAATCCATTGATTAGTGGAAAGAAAAACATCACTGCCCATGACAAAGGCAATCATGAGGCAAACACCACGTTACCGTTAAGTTGATGATGGGACAGATGATGACAAAAGGATGCTCACAAACAACAGTATGGTCTGGTAAAAGGCAAGCAGAAAAAAAACCAAACTACAAGATGACCTCCATTGTTGTTGTTTGTAGCCTCACGTGTGTTGTTGGTGTAGTAGTATGACACCACTATTTGGTCTAAACACTGCATGTCCAGTGGCGGTCCCACTTACAGTGGAAACGCTCACCTGAATAGACTGGACCGTCCTAACCCTTCCAAACCATACCGACCTGAACCGTACCGCACAGTGGAAACGGGGCATAAGTGAATTTTGCCTCATGAGTTAAATGGAGGACCATGATGCTACCAAGAAAATAATCATTTAACATCCTCTGCAAATAATGTCCCAAATTCCATGATAGAAAACACCATTTATAAATGTTCATCTCCGGGTAACTGCCAAGGTTGAAAGGGAGATCATGATATGTATCTTTGTCTCAAGACATGGGGGTGCAGAAGTTATCTGTAACATCAAAGTGGATGATTAAAAACAAAGCTTACCAAACCCTGCTGCAAAATATCTTCACAACCCAGCTGTTCAGCCACAGATGTGGTGTCTGCACCCACTCCAGAGATGCTCCGCCAACTCTTTATTCTCCAGAGTTTTTCATTTTCAAACATTCTTCAGACTGAGCCGAGGCAGACTCGAGCGACATTGTTGGAGGCCATTCCTCAGATTGTGTCTTCTCCCTCTGGAGACAGAAAAGTTTCTTTTTAATACACTTTCATTCTCTGCAACAACTTAAAACAGACTTAAATATGAAAAATTGGTAGAGTTTACCTTTAATGATGCACCAGAAGGTATGGAGAGTTTCCCAGCTCCTGAGAACAAGAAGTTGACCTCATTTTGAATTTGGTCTAATACACTGTTTCTCAAATGGGGCTACATGTACCCCTGGGGGTACTTGGAGACACTCCAGTGGGTATATGAGAAAATAAAAAAGGAAGATAACATGCTCTATATTTTATATCTTTCTTACATAATAGATCGGACTTTAGTTTGTATTATGAGGTGATTCAGTTCAGGTGGTCAGGATTACTACACAGATGGGGAAATGTACACGCATGTACATTTAAAATAGCTTCTAGATCTTAAAAAGTTCCTCTAAACATAATTTGAAATACTGTATTTTCCAGTTCCAGATACCTGTAATTAAATGTTCTGAGATTCAGTAGATCCATTGTAGTTTGTAAATCGTAATGAATGCGTAAATGAGTAAATATAAATATAAATCTGCCAAATTTACACTTTTACATATCTTATTTGTGTAATAGAGGCTAAATATGGTTGAATCTGGATGTATTTTTCTCAAGAAATGTAATGTTGTTCATGATGTCTTCTAAAAAGACAGTTCATTAAATACTTCTTTGCACTAAAACAAAGAAATGCAGAGTTTTTATCATTTATAGGTTATTATGTTGTTATTTTAGTGGTTCGACCTACTTGAGATAAACTTGCGCTGTTTATGGCCTCTGAGCATCCATGTTTTAGGGGGTACTTGCCTGAAAAATGATTCCACAGGAGGTACAAGGTTGAAAAAAGATTAAGAACCACAGGTTTAATCATGTGTAATATAGATTTTTGTGTATAAATATCCATGTTAAGATATAATTTCTCCATTTAAATGTGATAAATAGACCTTACAATAGATCATGATAGACACTTTTGTTAAAAAGAGGGAGAAATGCAGGTGTTTTAACTCCATGACTACTGTGACTGTAATGGCTGCCATATTACCCTGTTAGCATCCAAATCGGCAAAAATAAAGCTCGGAGGACCCTCTCTCCTTTGTGTGCTCCATTCATCTTTAAAGGAAACACCAATCCCTTTCCCCCTGCTGTTATGCAGCAGCAGCTTCGCTAAAATCAACCACTCGACTGTCAGCGTCTTCTTTTGCCAGCTGAATGTGGGGGCTGATGGAGGCCAGCCTCGCCCTCTGGCAGCTGTTCAGACTTACAGGCTTTTCTGCTTGAAGGCTGACTCTTAGCTGCTCAAAATGACAACAAAATTCTTTTTCGCCCCTGCAAGTGCTGTCTGCACCACTTTAGATGAAATCCTTGACGGTTCCTTTGAGTCTGACTTAAAAGACTGACCACTCTACATCCAGCACAACTGGATAGCTGTAAAAAACAAAACAAAGAAAAACTGCTGTAAGAGCTGAAGCTCTGGTAGTTTTTAAAGTTGTTGTCCTTTTAAAATGAAAATGTAATCTTCCCTGGCCAAAGGATACATTCAGATTTGAAAAGCCTAACTAATTATTTATTAATTATGATAGCTAATTTTAGTCTGAGGGGAGGGAGAGAAAAAAAAGCTAGATTTAATTGGTAAATCACAGCACATTACTTCTAGTTCACCTCAAGCTCTACATTATAAATGAGGAAAACAAAGATTGTTTTGTATCTGCCAGCAGTTTGCAGCACTCAGTGAGAGAACTTGTGTACTTGTCTATCAGAAAAAGCTCAAATAAACTCAGTGAAATGACTGAAAGCGTGAATTCTCTGAAAGTGATGCAGTCTAGCCGCACCAGTCGAAGTTTCTTCCTGCAAAAGTGTCATTTTAATATGAACAGGAATTCACCTCGTTGCTGACATTCAGTCACTGATTCATGTTCTTGTGGTTGACTATATAACATACCCTGTCAATGTAAGGGCAGAGGGGGGAATATATGAGTCATACTACCAATAAAAAATTGGGCTTTTATTCACAAAAGTATGTTTTATAAATGTTTTATAAAAGGAACTTCCCATCAATTAAATGTCCCAGGTTAGTATAGAGTACTGTATGTCTTAGTGAGTCATGGCCTGGATTTATAAGTTACATTTATCTACAGGGATATGCTTCAGATACAATGCCAAAAATTATTCAAATAACTATTCAGGATATTACCTCAGAACTAAATTGTATTCACTTTGGGGAAAAAACAAAAAACTACTGTTTTGTTGAATTAACAGAATAATTTTACAGAAAAATGCATCTTCAATGCATCCTCAGCTAGTCCAAAACCAGAGTCCAGACTAAACACGGAGAAGCAGGTTTTAGCTGTTATGCTGCAAACAAGTGGAACAAACTCCCAGTAGAGATTAAACTTTCGCCAAATGTAGAAACTTTTA
>JBBBVU010000016.1:507867-527527 GCA_037177055.1 Atherinosoma microstoma | reverse complement strand
TGTGTGTGTGTGTGTGTGTGTGTGTGTGTGTGTGTGTGTGTGTGTGTGTGTGTGTGTGTGTGTGTGTGTGTGGTCCACAGTGGTTTTAGCACCATTTTGAAAGTACACGTATATCAGATTTTATTTGTTTTGAAAGCATTTCAACTTGGAAAAAGATTTTTACTGACAACAGGATTCAGAAATATTTTACCCTATAGGTGGCTGACAACACTGACTACCTCAGGTTTGTTTGTAGCTGAGCTGCTAGCTTAGCTTTGGTTTACTCTACCATACTGTAACTGCATTCTGAACTAACAAATCAAATCACATCAGGAATTTGTTTTAAGGTTTAAGAAGAATAAAGAGTTGATATTCTTTTTAAACCTATTCCCATTTCGCTCCTTGCCTTATCATTTTGGTCATTTTCATTATGGAGCATTTGATAAACAACAACATGAAATTAGATTTAAAAAAATACTTTATTAATCTCCTGAGAGAAATTATAGTAAATCTTAATATATATTTGAAATCAGTCAAATACTACTTTGATGGGATGTCCCCTCAAGTAGGAGATTATTTCAACCATTACCTCTCATAACTAGGTTTCAAAAGCTGGTTGGGTTGGGTGACTTTAACCAGCAATGGCGGAAAGTAAACCAGGCGCCTGAACCTGAGGGGTTGTACAGGAGATTGCTGATGACTAAACTAAGCTAAAAGAAAATACCCATGATGCCATGTCAAACACTGGACTGTACTGTATGTTGTGTGTATAAACAAAATGTAAATAGTCCATTGAAACTTAACAGGAATTTTAATAAAAGCTTAATTTTAGCTCATTTGACATCATAAGTCTTTTTTATTATACAGAACTTATTAGTTTGTGACAAAAAGTCAATGACCTTGGGAAAAGATTTATTTAAATGAGACACCACAGGGAAAGTAAAACCCTCAAATATGAAAAATATATATTTAAAAACGCAAAAACATTATGATAATGCTGCAATGTTCCACCTGTGGCGTTATCAAATGTACCAGGTAAGCTGCTTAAAACTCACAAGCAGTTAAATCTTTACAGAAGATGTTCTTAGGACAAAATAAAATAACCTTAAATTTTTTGCTCAGATCAGTTTAGTGTGAAGTCAAAAGAAAACCATCAAAATGAAACAAGGAAATTCTTTTTTTCTAATATTAACACAGTTTATTTGGACCTTTTAATGCAACATTATATTAATCAATATTGTATGCAGAGTGTAAGATACAATCATCACATGTTCTCTGAGTGTGTGTATGTGTAGGTTATTCACTGTCTACAATATTGTGACATTGTTAAACCAAATGATCAGGATGAACCAGGTAAACAAGACTTACAGGTGGGACCACAGTTTTTAAGATAAGATAAGATATACTTTATTGTCCCCTGGGTGAAATTTGTTGTGGGCAATAGTGGAAGGGGGCTGCACCGCTATACATAGAACACAGTACAAAACAAAAAGACATCACAGTTCAGACACATGGCAACAATAAATAACACTAACCATACTCTGACATGGCCTCCTGAAGCACGGGACAGTATAAATTATAAAGTACTAAATTATAATGTAATGTGATGTTGCGAGAGCAGCCAAAACTGTATTTGAGACTGACGTAGGTGACGTAGGTGGGTCTTTCTTGTTCTCAGTATTCTGGGTTTGGAGGGCTCTGAAGTGGAAGGTGTTGGAGATTATGACAGAAATTAGATTAAATAGAAATGGTTATCAACCCAGTGTTTTATATGGTGATTTTCTGTGTATGTAGAGTACCGTAAAGTTCTGCAGGTGAGAATCCTGTTTATGTTTACTGAATTTACTGAATGAACAGCTTGTACTTTATAAGCATTTACAGTGCAACATGGCACCATGAGCTCACTAACACTGTGAAATATTTTAAGCTTATATTTCAATTGGAAAGAGGACATTAGGAAACATTGTTCCTATTGTATTTACTGTTCCCTTATTATATTTAATGTAATTCCATTGCTCAGCTGTTTTGTTATTAATAATAATGAATACAAGTGCATAACAGCTGGGTTTTTATGATAGAATGAAATGTTTTTTTCTTGCCACATTTCAGGCTAATCCAGACCACTTGGCACCAATGACTCTGTTATAGCACTAGCAAGTGTTATGTGGGCCAGAGGTGGCTCAGAAGTCACAAGCTGGGACCTAATTTGTGTTACCCAGCATTTGTTGTACCGGACAGATTTGGCACAGATGTCATAAGCCATCTTTGCCATGGGTTAAAGCAAGTGTTATGAGGGGCAGATGTGGTACAAAGAGAAAATGCACCATTTTTGATGGATGTATGACTCAATTTGGGCAGCCACACTCACCCCTGGAGTCAACATAGTGTTTCAAGGTTTAAAGAGACCAGAACACTGCAGACGTGGGTCATATTTGGGCCAAAATGTATTTATTTCTGTGTGTGAAATGATTATCTGTGGCTTTAATCACATGATACTCTATGATCTTGCTTCCATCTAGTGTTCAGAAAAGAAACTGCTTGCTGCTCGATGACTCCAAACAAATCAATTGAACAAACTAGATGTTTCTTTCCTCAAACAAAAAAAAAAAAATGGAGGAGAGAGCCCTTCATGAGAAAGAGAGGCAGTAGATTTCTGTATATAACAAGAGAACACTGACCAGAACAGAAGTTGTGTTGAATCTAGTTGAATGTAACACTTTTGTTTAAATGTTAACTTTGTGGTTGGTATATTGTGGGATCCCTTGGACTTGTGATTGAATGGAGGAAAACAACTCAATATTTTACAAAGAAGTTAAGAAACTTTATTTTAAGGCATAACTCATGAGAAAATAATGCAAGGTGATGATTGATTTGTCAGAGCTGTAGTTAATCATTAGTATAAATTTACCCTGTCTGAGTCAGAAATGCAGTCACCATCTTGGTCCACCTTGCTAGTAACGGGTCTTTTTTTCTTCAGAACTGCCTTCAGTCTTGGTATCATAGATCCATCAAAGTGTTGGAAACCCGGTGTGGTCTTCTGCTGCTGTAGCCCATCTGCTTCAAGGTTGGACGTGTTGTGTGTTCAGAGATGCTGTTCTGCATATCTTGGTTGGAACCAGTGGCTATTTGAGTTCATGTTGCCTTTCTATCATGTCCAACCAGTCTGCCCATTCTCCTCTGACCTCTGACATCAACAAGACATTTTGGTCCAGACGACTGCTGCTCACTGGATATTTTCTCTTCTTCAGACCATTCTCTGTAAACCTTAGAGATGGTTGTGTGTGAAAATCCCAGTAGATCAGCAGTTTCTGAAATACTCAGACCAACAACCATGCCACGTTCAGTCATTTAAATCCCCTTTCTTCCTCATTCTGATGCTCGGATTGAACTTCAGCATGTTGTCTTGACCATGTCTACATGACTCAGTGTATTAAGTGTATTTGTGCAATTTGTGTTAACAAGCAATTGAACATGTGGACCTAATAAAGTGGCCTATAAGTGTAGCTAACCATGATTTTGAAATATCTAGCCATCTGGGAGTTTATTGGCTGATTATGAGTTAATGAACCACCTTAAACTGCCATGAGCACATTTCTCAGCAATATCCAACTTCCCAAAATAAAATGCTGCCTTCTTTTAAAAGGAAAACTCAGATGGTAAAGTACGACATTTGTATCGAGTATTTCTGCATTTAAAAATTCTTCATTTGGAAATGTGTTTACGGCTTACAAAACTACATAAATGAACAATTACATTGAGATTAAATACCATTGATCATGACTTCAAATTTTAATAGCTTGACTGAAACTGTCACAGTTTTAATGATTACTACTTCTTGCTTCGTCTTAAAGGTGTACCGTGTAACTTTTGGCCACTAGGGGGCTAAACCTAACTCCTCAAAGCCACATGACACTATTGTAAAAATTAAACAGTCTTTCTCTTTCTGGCCTCCTCAGACACCGTGTTCCCCCTCTTACTTTGTTCAGAATTGACAAACTTTCAAGGAAAAAGTAGCATGAAGCACAGACCTCTGTGTTTTATAGCTGTAGAGCAAAGTGCTGCAGGTCACATGATCCATGAGAGACGGATCCGCTCATGCAAAGTTACAATGTCTGGTTTCTGAAGAGGGCAGCCCCCCTCGGAGCGCAGACGTGTCAAACACTGTATTGACCCCAGAAATCATCCATTAATACTCACATTAGGCTGATATTTGGGTCAAAAGTTTAATTTTGGGGGAAATTACAGGTTTAGGACCCCTACTGGTCAAAAGTTACACAGTATCCCTTTTAGTTTATGAAAGGGAGAGAAAATCAATCCTTTTTCCATAAGCAGACTTAACTGGATGACGGATGTTTATGAAAGAATTTGAACCCCTGCCGCACTCGAGTGTGTCAGAAGCTAACTAGTAATTTAGGTTTAATCCTTGTACGTCATGGGAACAGTGTAAAAACAACAACACCTTCACTTTTGGCACCTGTAAAAGAATCTCAGCACGTTTACAAATGATGTCGTAAAGCTGTTGATCTACTCATGTCTTGCACTGTTTGTGTGTGTGTGCCAAGGAGGATGTATAACATCAACATGCATCTTGAAGGCTGACTCATGCCCATATATCACGCAAACACTCCCGTTTGTCTTGACATCATTTCTCATGTGTTTGCTTGTTTTCCTCTCCATCAGCGCAGCGGCCCGGGTGTCGAGGAGGCGGACCGGTCTGAAGAATCGATGCATCACTGGCAGGTTCGCTCGCTGGATAAGTGAGCTAAATCTTCAGATGAGTCACAAGTCAACGTGAAGTGTTGACCTGTTCAAGCAATTTTTCTGCAAAGAGTCTCGATAAAGCAGGATTTTCCTCAGCGCTTTCATACAAAACTGGTTTAGATAGTCCGTCATGTACATCACAGCAGGGCCACAACTACTTATTTTCTTTGTTATCCATTATTTGTCTTATTACTTTTATTTTTGTAATTTTGTCTCAACCTTTTCCACAATTTATGGAAAATCAGTCACTCTTGGGCAACAATCTTCACCATCTGAAATGACCAGTTTACTTAAAGTTAGAGAACCAGAACAACTGAGCTAACAAAAAACAGTCCATCCTCCCAGTTTAGGATTTATGAACCTAGAAATGATTTAACTCAGCAAATAGGGGCAGAGTTACTGAAAGATTACTGAAAGATAATCACCCATGCAGTAATTACTGCATGGGTGATTATCTTTCAGCTTCAACAAGTTATTTCACCCCAACTGATGCAACGAGTAGCTTCTCATTTCTTAAACAACCAGGTGGAAAGACACATCCTGTGGTTGTGGAAAAGATGTTGGTCTGTTTAAGAAGGGTCAAATTGTTGCCATCAAGCAGATAAAACATCTACGGAGATGCGGAAACTACTAAACTACTAAAAACTGGGTTAGGAATTGTCCAATGGATTATTAAAAACTGGAAGGATAGTGGGGAACCATCGTCTTCCAGGAAGAAATGTAGTCAGTAAAAAACTTGTGATTGATAGTGAAACTTTTTGTGAAAAACAAAAGTAGAACTCAGAGTTATGTTTAATAGGGAAAGTAAGAACATTTCCACGTGAACAATGTGAAGGGAACTCCAGGGATTGGGAATGAGCAGATTATTCCATCAATGGGTTTTTTCCTCCCTAATGGCGCGGCCGTATTCCAAGATGACAGTGCCATCATTCATGGGGTTCAGATTGTGAGAGAGTGATTCAGGGAGCATGAGACATCATTTTCACACATGGATCGGCCACCACAGAGTCCAGACCTGAACCCCATCGAGAATATTTGGGATGTGCTGGAGAAGACTTTACACGGTGGTCGGATTCTCCCATCATCAATACAAGATCGTGGTGAAAAATTCAAGGCGGTCCAACAAAATATTTCACATTTGTGTAGTAATCCTGACCTCCTGAACTGACTCTCTCCATCATACAAACTGAAGTGAGATTTAATAAAAAAGATATAAAGTATATAACAAGTTACCCACCTGCCTTGTCAATGCATTATCTACACATAAAAGAAATGTAATTTCATGTCAAATCACAGTTTACTATCTGATTCCCAGCTCCATTCCAGCTTGCTTTTGGTTTTCCATCATATGGAACTGATCCTATCTCATGCAGTTTTTTTTTGTACCACCTCACTCGTGGTTCCAAGCGTGCTGGCTGATACAATACAACAAGAATGTCCTGTTCTAGTCCAAGAGGGCTGCCGTCCTGCAGGTTTTAGGTGTTTCCCTGCTCCAAAACACCTTATTCTAATTAAACAGATCTCCTAAACAGCTTGTTGTCAAGTTCTGCTCAAGCATGTTAATGATCCATTAATCTAAGTAAGTTAAGTTAAAGCAGAGAAACATCTAATACCTGCAGGACTGCTGCCTTCAAGGACCGGAACCGGACGTGCTTGCAGTACACTGATGTTGAAACACTGCAGAGCATTGATTGGCTGGAGAGTCATCACTTGTGGGTGTAAACAACTCAACAGCTGCAAGTCACTTGAACATCCAGCATGCAATTTCCAACATAAACACCTGATATTTGTGTGTATGGATTGAATAACGTGAAGATTACTAATGAAATCATGAGCATGTTTGTTGACCACAAGTTTTGATTTACAGATAAGCTCTGCAGAGATAAGTCATCGGGATCACTGCCAGCATAGATTTATTCATTTATTTATTTTCAAACTAAAATAAATTTGAAAAAAAAAACAAATAAATATTGGACACACAAAATCCAAACTTTCAAAGTTCAAAAAAGGGTTTTGGAAGAAGTTGAGCACGTCTCTAGTCCAAAACCTTTTTGTCAATAATAACTTAAACATTGGCACTCTTATAGCATCTAGCACATTACATAACACTCAACATTAATCATATTTATGATATCATAATATACCAAATACAATGACATTTACTCTCAACAAATATAATTAGCCTCATAACTTTTAATGATATCTTTTTCTTTTTTATCTGTTGTTTAAATTTTCCTATTGATTAACATGTTTTTATGTCCTCACTAAGGCTTGTTCCAAAATTGGACCCCTCTGGTAGAAATACAATGAAGCTTAGCGTTTGTTCTCACAGCTATTTTTATCTTTTTTTTAATTTAAACTATGAACTAACTGGCTACAAACATATTCACCTCCAACTCCACTTTATTCATATAAAACTTTAAAAACAACAGAGTTGACCAAAGTGCTTTTCACAAAATAAAACAATAAAATAAATAAAATAAACTAAAAGAACCCAGAAAACGACTGTTGTCCCAGCAGAATCACATGGTACCATCAGTCCACTTTCACTCTGGAGCCTCTTGAGCACCCAGGTGAGTCTATAAACTGGCACTGGAGTGAATGAGGATGAGCTTTTGTGCCAAAAAGGGAGGAGGAAGAGACATGCCGTCACTCATTGCTGTCAACCACACCAGTCTCCCACTGGTGAGTCAAGGTTTCCCACTGATTCACGTCTGTGCATGGTCTAAACAACGGGCTCAAAGTGTTGTCACTCTTCTTTTCTTCTCACCACCTACATCCTCCTCTTCCTATTATTTCACTCCTCCTCTCCATTCATCTCTTTGTCCGTCTGCCCTCTCCTTCCTGCCTGCTAATTGCTAATGTATCACACCGGTTATTTCTCCAATGAGCCTGCAGAAGTTCTCCACTTTTCAGCAGCGTCTCCAGGCTCTTGCTGTTTAGACCTCCGGGATGTTCAAAAAAAAAAAACCCGTAACACACCCAGCTCCACCTGCGGGCCGGTGCAGGCCGACAGGGGATTTCACCACGCTGATGATGGGGCACACTCTTCCTTCCTGAACCCACATAAATCTGTCGGTGGGTTCTGTCCTTGAGTCTGATATTAAAGCTGTTTTCCATGACATGCTGCTTTGCGGGGAAGGGAAAGCTATTGTTGACTAACATGATCTGTTATAGGCGGGGGGATGGGCTGTGGTTGGTATTCACTCTTCTCATAAAAATGATAAGATGACCCCTTTGAAAGTGCTGATGCGTTAAACTAAAATGTCATTCTGAGGAAAAGAAATAGCTGATAAATATATATTTTTAAATAAAATGAACACACTTCTGAATTGTTTGTTGACTTTAGGCTAAAACCCTGTCAGTGTTGTCTTTCTCACTCTCTACTCTTGCTTATGTTTAGCTGCGTGTAAATAACACCTTGACTTCTCCTCTCCGAAAAAATGACAAGAATGGGCTTGTAAGGACATTTCTCAACTGAGTGAAGGACCTCTGTCATCTCACACTCCAGAATGGTAGAGACTACCATCCTTAGGCTATAATCAAACACACACCTCTGCAGGCATGCATGCACACATGGACATGAGTGCACTTATGCAAGTTTTGTTTTTGTTCAATATGAATGTTCTAGGAACTATGAGTGAAAAATAAGGGTTTTTTCTTTGCAAGAAAAAGAAAAGAAAAAAAGGAGTCATAACAATTGCACAATTGTAACATTTAATTTTAAGTTTTGAAAAATGAAAACGATGCACAAATTCCTTACAAATAGAAAAAAACCCCAGAATAAATACATTAATAAATGTTGCATTTTTGCACCAGATCTCGGTGAAACTTTCTGAAAGAAACAAATATTGAATGAACAGTCTCTTCATTTCATTTTTACATTTAGTAATGCAAGGTCATTTTCAATTATTTAGATTTTCTTGAAAGCCAAGAAAATGACAGTTGTCCACTACAGATCATTTTGAAATGCAAGGTCAAAATACCTTTCCCAGTGTCTGTAACATTCTCCAATCTATTAATGATTGATTTAGAAGATTCTGCTCTAAAATTACAGCATTACTGTAATACTGAAATATGGTGACAACACAAAAACCTCACAGTCCTCTGCTGCTGCCTCGGTCTTCACAGTGGTAGATTTATTCTCTTACAGTATATCAGAGCATAGAGGGAGGCTGTGCTCTGGCTCCTGCAGGTAGCTCACCTGCCATGGAAGCCCGAAAGCGGGCGATGGCTCCACAAAAGTGTCCATGTATCCCTGAGCGCAGGAAGCCCACACCCCCTCGCCCACCTGAGGGTATCGCACCGGACTGGGCGGGTGATCGTGGGGACTGCTGCAATGTCCGTGTCCGTGGGAGGCGTAAAACTGTCCTTCGGTGGGGTAACAAGGGTAGTGAGGTGATGGGGGACATGACGACACGGTGTTATCCATGTAGACGTGTGGATCTGTGGATAACCGGTGCACGTGAGGCCCTTGGTGTGGTTGCATCTGTTGAGACGTGGATGCATGCCAGGGGACGTAGCTTTGATGCTCCAGGCGGGGAACAGCTACCCTGGTCTGCTCAAGGCGAGATGCTCCCATCGTTGCAGGCCCCACAGATGACCTATGACATTCCCGGTGGGAGCAGGGCTTGCTGGGGGGATTAGAGCTCAGGAATACAGAGAGAGCGGAGATACGATTGATGGCTCTCTGAAGTGTAGCAATCTTAGACAAACGTTTGCCGCTGAGGTCATGATTCAGAGCAACACGGAGGGCATTGAAGGCTTGGTTGTAGTCCATTATGCGCTTCCTTTCGCGTACATTAGCAGCCATTCTTCGAGCTTTGGAGCGGACAGGTCGGTTGCGCTTCTTGGTCTGGCCTTCCTCAGGGTCGCTGGGGCTGCTGGTTAAACTCTCGTTGTCTTGGAAAGATGGCTTGGGACTTCCTTCGTCTTCACCTTGTTCCAGCACGCCGAGCTCCAGCTCTTCTTCAGAAAATTCTGAACCTGCGACGCTGCTGCAGCTCATCGTGTCAGAGATGCAGACCTTAGACGAGTCAAAACAACGTTCTCGCTACTGTTCTAGCTGCAGTCACAAGAGTCTGTCAGTAAATTGCGATGTGCATGATGTCTTGTTTGCAGGCTGAACACACTTGCAGCTTCTTCAGCGGGGCTGTCGGTGTTTGTTTCCGTGCCGACAGCCCAGATATTCTCTTCCTCTGACTCCCCTGGTGCTGTGTGGTTACTTGTAATTCAACAAGACAGGTTTGCCTGCTTTTTAAGGATCCTGAAGTCACATGGTACAGTCACCTGTGTGAAATGGTGCGCTCTCTCTCTTTCTCTCTCTCTCTCTCTCTTACTCGCTCTTTCCAGGTTTATGGGTGCCCTCCAGGCAAATGGCACTGTCACCTCCTCCTCCTGCTCTGACTATCCCTCACAGAGAAGTTTTAACACTTTGGGTCTTTGTGAGATATAATCAAAACGACATATTTGCAAACAGAAAATATCTTTTTTTTAAGACTTTAATCATCTGGTTTTCATTCTTTAACACTTTAACTTTCTTTTTATATCTTTTAATGTTAAACTTTCTATGAAGTTTAGCTGTTTTATAAGCCTAAATTACTGATTGGACAGTTATTTATCATTACAACTCATTTATTTGAAAATAAAACGTTTAGAGAAAGTATTCACAAGAAGTATTTCTTACTTTGCATTGTTACATTACGCATCTCTTATTTTTGACAATTATGAGAAATCGAAGGATTTTTCTTTTCACAAATATCTGTCTTAAGGGTGACAAATTACACATTTATCCAAGTGGCCTAATCTGTTATACCTATTTCCCTGTTTGTCAAGACTGGGAAGAGAGGAGCCCTCTTATCTCTCGTAGGTTAGATTCATCCTGCCAATTAGCTGTCTCTGGAGTGGCGATTCTTCCTCTCCCTGTCTCTCAGGTTTGCTCAGGTTTAAGGGCCATGTAATTTAGAGTAGCTGCCCTGAAACCCTTCCCCATAAATCAGGCCTGGGCAGCACCTGAGGACAAGAGCCGAGCAAGCCCAGGACTTCAAAGAGAGGGAAAAACAAGGGTAAATATTTCACAATTACAAACCTGTGATTGCTACTGACACAGACTGTCCATCTTTCATCATCTTTTGCTTTTGAGTTAAATTTGGATGGAAATGCAAAACTATCAGTTAAAATGCTGAATTACTTTGAGCAATGTATTAATGGTTCTGTAAATCAACGAGATAGATGGCATTTGTTAAACAAATGGCTGCTAGATAAGCTAGAGAACCACTTTATCATTCTGAGGGGGGGCTCCTGGACAAGCGCAGAACAGGTTACTAAAAAACAGGCCCTCAGACATTGAACTGGGGGTCGTTATGAAGCATTGCTTCCTTCCTGCCCTATTCTTTTTATTGTACGTGTTGCGCCAACCTTTAAAGCAATTAGAGCTAGTTTTCTTTCATGGGAACATTTTTCCAGCTTTTTGACTCTTGCATCCAGGAGATCAGTCCACATTTCATTTTTATTCACACCTGCGTAGCTATAGATGATATAAAAAAAAGATTATTTTGGAAAGTATTAATGGACTATAGAGTTGAGAACACGGAAAGAACCTTTTAAAACCTGAGTTCCCCCAATTAGAAGACTTTGAGAACAAAATGGCCATTTCGGAGACGTCACCTGAACTATCTCTCTAGTTTTGTTCTGCTTAACTAAAGAGAATCGTGGAGGATCTATCTCGTACTTACATTAGTTATTTGGACATGCATCATTCTTACTTATGCATGGAAGCAAACATCCATTGTGATCATTAAAACCATTGTCAAAATGTTTTTAGTGGTTAATCCTCTTATGTACATTAACACCTGAACCAAAGAGTTGTGTATTAGCATGTCAGTATTTTGTCTGGATTTGTGACGCTCCATTCCTGTGAAATTGTAGTTACCACATACAACTCTGTGCTTATCACACCTTTCTCCTGTTGATACTCTGAATACCTTTATAGCTAAAGCCAAATGTTTCAGCCCATGTCACTCAGCTCTGAGGAGTGCATAAGCTTTATCACAAGCAGTGATTTATGGCTTCACAAACATGTCAGATTTACTGCTGTGGTGTAAAGAGCATGAAGACTACAGCCTCGGACTCTCCCTGTCCATTCATTTTTGACAGGTGACAAGACACCAGTAATTATCAGCCGCCGGGAATAAATCACAAGATTTTTTATCACGCAGCCTGCCATGCCCTTGATGGAATAACCATTTTCAAGCATGGGGAACTTGTCCAACGCCACTGAACCTAAGATTTGTAAATCTCCAGCTCAAGCCCCCATAATGACTGGTTGTTAGCCGTTTGTTATTAGAGGTCTGTGTGCCAAAAGTTATAGATGTATATTTCCAAAGGGGTAGTTACAGGTAATAAGTGAGTAAGTCCAGGTTCGCTAACCTTGGCTTTGCAGTGGTATGTTAATGCATGTTTTTGGTGTCTGCCATGGAATTTTCTCACCTCAATAAAATGCTTCAAGTCAAGAAAAAGTTGTATTAGTTTGAGGGGAAAAAAAACAAAAAGCAGCACATTAATTGAGTACTACGAATCTGTGGTCATTTCATGTTTTTATGCATCAGGAGTATCATTGTTTTAGTAAAGCAAACAAAATCAACACTACTGAGCTTTCAACAGAGGTGGTATTCCTCCTGAATCCATCTGATCTGGCAGCTCATTCTACCTGAGCAGTAATTCACATTCACTTGTTGAATGCTACCTCTTAAGTCATCTTCTGCCTCAGTTGGGCATTAGCTGTGCAAGACAAGCCATGACACATGTAGATCAACAACTAGCACTCCAAGGATAGCAGTTCATTGGGCATAAGCATGTTTAGGTTAGCGACTGAATACTAACGCTAGGCTAACTAATCTCCTACTGCTTTGGTTATTAGCATGACAGAGCAGGCTTTGGCAGGAATATGGCCTCTCAATGGCACTTCTGAAGACAATCAAGGCTACCTCTGGTTTCAAAAAACAAAAAAAACAAACAGACAGCCACATGACTAATGCAGAGATTTTCAGAAAGCCAGCAAACCGATGTCTTGCATCAAGCTGGTTTTGTCTGCTTTTTCCATAAAGTATTTGATCCCCTCATCCCTTTATTTTTGTAAACATCATATGCAGCAGTGAAAAGAAAAAAAATCTAATACTATTCCACCCTGCTATTATTGCAAGTCAAACTATTAAACTTTATGTATTTTATTATCTCTTGCCTGCATGCAAGCCTCTGTCATCAAACATTATATAAACATGTAAGCAGTTTGGTGGGAGTGAGAACATGTTTTTTTTTTCAACTCATACATAGTGATGCTTAGTTAAGATCTTACCACTTTAGTTTTCAACACACAAGGTACCTGTAAATTGCAATTTTTGGAGGTGCAGGGTCTTCCGAACTGGTAACATAACAGTACAGGAAGAGAATCCATGGAAAGTGTTGATGAAGCTTCTTAACCGTGACATTTTCCCAACCACAACCATATACTTTGATTGTTCAACCTTAAGACACTGAAAAAGTACAAATTAGGACAGGATGAATGAAAAGTATGAGTGAAAATAAAAGTCCAAAGTCAGTCAAGCACGAGGTCCATGCCTCAGGAGGTTATTTCCATTAACCTCTCTGAACTCCTCTGATGGAATCACCTTGATAAGGAAGCACTGTAAAATTATGTTTGTTTGTTTTTTCATGTTCATTATGTCCAGGGCCAGTTCCTCAGTTAAGGCTTTTTGTGCTTAATGCCTCAGCCATTTAAATTTAGTGTCATAACCATTTATACCAGTGCTGGCATACTGGACTGACTGCACTCTTCCTCCTACGCAGACAATACACCATAATAGCATGGAAAGGGTTCATACAGTGCATCAGTCATGTACAAACACACTTACATAGTTTCAACTTGTTTGTTTTCTAAGTTATTCCTATGCGTCAGAAAGTGACATTGTGAAGGTACGTAGTACAATAAAAACTAACATACCCTTCGATAAAACTTATAATGGCAACCTATCACTCCTGCACGTGGCATTAAAGAAATAAAACTCTAAGCAATTTCATATCTCCATCCATTTTCTTGCTGCTTGTCCGGGGTCAGGTTATGGGGGCAGCTGGCTAAGCAGAGAAGCCTGGACTTCCCTCTTCCTGGCCATTTCATCCAGCTCATCCAGGGGGGGTCCCGAGGCATTCCCAGGCCAGCCAGGAGATGTAGACCTGTCAGCGCGTCCCGGATGGACGTGCCCGGAACACCTCACCAGGATTTTTTTCATATCTCAGCATACATCAGTGGTCAAGTCTATCATTTAACTTGTTATGAATCCTTATAAGGACAAAAGAGATGAGGTTGATGATACAGTCAGGTGCAGTATTTTACATGGTGAGTCTTTACGGTGACCAACGCGTTATTAAAACACAAAATTACTTCATGCTTTGGGCTAAAATCTGTTGTTTTACAACTCAACTTTCACATTCATGGTCACAGTTTTACTGGTTGCCACGGTTACATGTATATGCAAAACATTATGCAGAGGCTTTTTCTGGTAATTTTCTGATTGGCGTTAACCATTAACGTCACTTGGTTGGAGATGGAAGTGGGACATGTTGAAGGCTAAATTCCACTCTTTTACAACACAATAGTTGTGGATGCCATTCTTAAGCTTGTTGCAAACTCCACAAGAACTTTGTTTTTGTTCTCGAAGTCACGAAAACAACGAAAACAAAAATGATGACATAATTTTTGTTATCGTAGCCCTGGTTTGGGAGTTCTTGCAGCTTGTTCTCAACACATCAGCCTTAGCAGAACTTTCTTCCTGTGAAGCTCCGAGTCTATTATGTGACATTAGAGGTGGGCGTGGTTAATGTGGTGAATTAACCGGACCCAAAAAAAGGTAAAGGTAAAAACCTTCAAAGTAGCACTATATAACTGAGCCACTCTACCCTTCACATGTAATTTATACCACAACCACTAGAGGTCACATATTATTTAAAAATAATTAAAGAAACACTACTGAGCTTTGGCAGATTTTCTAAGTGAGGCGCCCCCTAAGGACGGCATCCATCTTGCGTCTTACCTGTACTCCGAACTCTCTCCAGCCAGTAAAAGTCAGTCCAATAATGACTTGTGTCTCATCTCTTTTTCTCTTTCTTTTCCTCTCTTCTTCAGATAAAGTCTTCTCGCACGTCTTTGACGAATCAGTGCGCATAGTGCCGACTGTAACGTGATGTAGCATTCCTGAAGAAAGAGTTTTGAAGTTTCTCGGCCTCGGAACGCTGCTGGGTAACAATGACTCCAGGAATGTACATGATAAATATCACTGCCATAGAACAATTCTGAAACACATATATTAAAGGTCAAGAAGTTATACAGTGCTACTTTAAAGGTTGTATGTGCCTGGATGCATAAATGCTACGCTACATTGCCACATTTTGGGAGAAGGATAATGTCTGAAAAGTGATGCGAAAGGTTCTTGACCGAATGTGGCCCGAAAACAATTAATCATATTCTATAAGTGATCCCATAATTTTCTGTTTGTAAATAAATTAAAACAGCTGCCTGAAGAAAAAGTAAAGACTAGTTTTCTGAAGTGCTTTGGATGCTCAGTGGTGGCCATGTTTTCTCAGGACTGTGATCTCCTCAGCTGATCTTTGACCGTCTATCACTTTCCATCTTTGCTGTCAGCACCTAATACCGTCTGTCATGCCTGTTTGTAAAAGAGATGATCAACCTTTTTGAGTCACAAAATGAGACCTGAAGTAGGATTTCTGTGAACATTCAGAGGGGGAAAAAAACAAGTTGTCACATTGATGTAAGGAATAGTCAAGTTTATTGTGAGCTATTCTGTCAGCTCGTACTACAAAGGCACGCTTCAGTGAAACGCTTCTTTTATTTGGCTTGTTTATCGACAGCACACGAGCGTTCTGCACCAGAGATCATTTCCAATCCGTTGAAAACAAAACATGAAGACGGCATGCATGCTGACACATCAGTTATGAATCATTCTGTCTGAAATTATTGGCAGTTACGTTAGTTGGCTGCTTCAGTGTGCACAGCAGCTATAAAATCTCGGTTGTCGGGTTGAAACAATGCTCTGCGTATTTCAGCACGCTCGGCTCTGCGCTCAAAGTGTTATTCACACAATTTCTGTCATCTCTCTCTTGGCTATTAATCACAGAGGCGTGTTGAAGTTTATTGTACAACATCAGAGATGCTTCTAGTGATTTGAGAGCTTTGAAAGTATTTTTGATTCATGTCGAAAAAAAAATTAAACAGTATAAAACTTAACCAGAAACAAGAAAATGATATGGTGATTAAGAGCTCTGAATATTTTTTTGATCAGACCTGGGTACAGTTTGCAGATGAACTTATATAATCATCTTGGTATTTACACTCATGTCAATATTTATCCTAAGTTCAAGTTCAAAGAGAAGCCAACTGATTGATGAGGGATTTTTGTTTGAGTCAGGTCATAAAGGTAGGCTGGTTGCCATGTAGAGAAAAACAGCACACTTAATGTTTGGGCCACTAAAAAACTTGGAGTCTCTAATTTAGCCATAAGCCCAGCATTACTATAACCTTTCCTACTGGTGATTTATATTGAGCAGCAAAGCCATGCAAATCTGTCAGCACTGATGTCATGACATGTCTAACAGTTTCCTCCACATTGGAATGTCAGTACATTTCCTCCCATGCCCTAAATACTTGAATCATGATATGAATCACTCATTTTTTTTCACTGGATAGTATGCACAACGGCAAATACAGTAACAGCAAACTGAAGGGACTGCTGAAAGGAAGCATATTTATTGCAGAGGGTAAGCGACGCACATTAAGCTGCTCGCTTAAACCATATTTCATTTTGTGGCACTCGTGCATCGAAATTTACGTTTGCAGTTTTCTGCAGCTCTCTGCACATAACAAAAATGCACCAAAAAGAAAAAAGACAGCGGTGTGTATTCATAGAGCATTCCTTCCGCAGAGAAGTTAGTCATTACGCTGGGTTATCATTAGAGGGTCCGTTTGGAGTGCTGGAACATGTGGTCAAGGTTAACTGTCTGTTGGCTAGTTCCCACACAACCCCAAGCACCTAAAGTGATACCCTCTAACCACTGAAGTGGTAACAAAGAATCTGTGGTTAAATGAGTCTAATAAGTTTACAACATTCTCTTTGGGTAAAGTGTTGGCTCGAGGATGCAGGGATTGATTGATGAAGAGGTTCCTGAAGTTTGGAGGTTTGATAAAAGTGAGTGATTGGCAAAAAAAAATGAAGGTACAAAGATAAATGTGGAAAATTATGGTGCGTTTATTTGGTTAAGACCAAAGGAAAGTTGCAATCTTTCTGTCATTACATGAGCTCTGATAATTGTGGCTTTGGTCTTCAGGTCAGCGGGTCGTAACCTTGTCTTGCCTCTGGCCAATAACCTCTCAATGCAAAAAGATAGCCTATCAGCAAGTCCATAGATGTCATTAGGATAGATTTCTTCTTTTTCCCAAGAGACACAAAGTTGACATTGACCTCATCAAATTCTGCCTAGAAGAGTTTTGGAGACTCAATTGATTTTTTTTTTCTTTTCTTTTCTTTTACCAAAAGACACAAATTTGGACACTGACCTCAACAAATTTACTCCTTTTTTTTATCCTAAAGGACAATTCTTTCATCAAGAGTTGACCTTGACATGAAATTAATGAAAGGGAATATTAAGTTTATTCAAAAGCAATAGTCAGGGGATCATGTGAACACTCAAACAATATTTGCTTGTTGTAATCATTCTTTCACTTTTTACTGGCTGGTTGAAAAATACAGACCTTGAGTCATTTGACCAGCAAGTCTTAGGATTGTGGAACCAGATGTGACATGTGGCGAACTGCTCTGGTCATAATCATAGAATTATAGTCGGTAATTATCATGCATTGATTAATTTGTATTTGTGTGATAAGTATTTGTATGGTGGGCTGCACAGGGATGGGGTCGTTAGCATTTCACTATCATAGCGTAACGTAGTAAGAATAAAAACAGTCATTGATTGGAAAATAAATACGAGAACATAAATAGGAAAATCTTTGTTTCTGACTTTGTAAATAAAAATGGCAGGTATCCCACGTTCACAGCAGAAAGTGGGGTGTAGTAAGATCACATCATTAAAAGAGATGAGGCTCGATCAGTCAGTCGGTTTCATCAAATGTCTGTTCATCACAGACCAGCTGAAAAGCCAAGATCATTATAGGACTCATTTGTTCCACAGTCACACCACTCATCCATCATTCAGAGCAGCACTAAGCATAATTCTGGCATTTTTAACTCAAGTATGTCATGTGCTTAATGAATTTGTACAGTCTCTGAATTAAATAAACCTAAACCATTTCAATGTTGGGGTTTGATACTAACTTTCAGTTTTTCCATTTGCGTGCTATTTTGATGGGTTTTTTATTTCTTTGTTTCTTTTTCCAGCTCTGGAAGCTACTGCCTGGTTGATGCAACATTTTTTTTCTTCCAAATATTTTACTAAGTTTGTTAGTGAAAGTGCATATACATTTTTATTAAAACCCCAAATCACTAAAAGCTGGAATGGCATTGAAAGATGTAAAAAAAATAAAATAAACGCAAGCAAAGACTTATATTAACTTTAACTCTTATTTCTTTGCAGACAGTATTATTTGTATTTTTCCTCATTTTACGGCGGTAGATATTTTACTTCTTTGAGGATGCAAAGTTATTAAATGTTTTAGGTTTCATTTTCATGCAAACACTTGTTAAGACGTGCAAAATCTAGGCGGTCTACATTTTCAGATTTTTTGTATCAGCATTATCCTCCGTTGGGGACAGGTCAGGACTGTCAGCAGGTTCAGTACCCATGCCTGTGCTCTTCTTCCTCAGTCATTCCTTGGTAATGTAGGCATTATGTTTTCCTGTTGAAAAACGCATGGACATCCCAGAAAAAGCTGTTGCAAAATATGTTGCTTTAAAATCTATATGAACTTTTCTGCATGAATTCTCCCATCTCGAAAATGTAAATGAGCTTTGCAGGGGATGTTAACATGATTGATTCATCTCACACATTTGTCAGCAAACTGCTTATCTTTGTTCCTTCGAAGAATCAGCCTTTTGTGGATACTGATTTTGTACTAAAAGTAAAAGTACTAAAAGTACTTTTACTTTTAGGCCTGAAATGGAAAAAATGGATGAACAAAAAGTATTAATGATGCTCATACAGTTGTTTAGACTGTTTGCATGTACATAGAAAAAATAAATGTATGGTTCTTTCTTTCTCTTATTTTATTTTCTTCAGTGTACTTCAAACTTTTTCAGGGTCTGTCGTTAGTTTTTCTGAACTCAATTTCTAATATACAAAAACTTTCCCATGAAAATATTTCTGATCAGTATGCAAAACTGGCCTTTAAATAATATAAACATAAACCATAAATGCAGCAAGCTTCTGCTGCAGGGTTTACTGTTTTTATCCCTAGCTTTTCTTTCACCTTCAAAACTTTATGAATCTTCACACACAAAACATGTAGCTGGTATACAGGAGAGGCCATCTCCATAACATGTTTAGGATTTTGACTCTATTATGTAAAAGATTGTCTCATGCTGTTAGGGGCTGAGAGCTTCATCAGGGATGAAGATAGTTGTACAAAGGTTGCCCTCTAGTGGCCAACACATCACATCGCATAGATAGTTACTGAGCTCCAAGTCTATCCAATTATTAGGTTTAGTAAAAAGGAACAGATGACAAACACAAATCCTGAAAACAGCTTTCTTTAGGACCTGTACTGTACCTGTACTTGCTGACTGCCACCTAAACTGCTGTACTCAAGTCCAGAATGCTGCTTGAGTCCTCACTAAGACCAGGAAAGTGGATCATATAACACCAGTCCTCACTAAGACCAGGAAAGTGGATCATATAACAC
>JBBBVU010000016.1:491633-502100 GCA_037177055.1 Atherinosoma microstoma | reverse complement strand
AAGTTTTAGATTTTGTATTTGAGTTTGACACCACTGTTATCAGCCATTTTAACTGATTTGATTGGCTCTGCTGTTTTAGTTTCTTGCTAATGTCATTGGCTAGTGCTAGCCAGTGCCATTTGGTGCTAGTTAGTGCCGGGGAGCAGCACTATTAAGAAAAGTGGACATCAGGAATTATTTTCGAGGGAGGTAACATAAAAATGAATAATCACTCTAATATCACGCTTTCTATATCTGACTGCAAGGAGTCAGATATAGACTAATCCGGGCAAACACCGGAAGTAGACCCTCCGCCATTGCTGAGGTGGCCTTTCTCTGCATGTGTTAGTAGAACAGATGAAAATCTGACTATGTCCTTAATGATATAAGGGAAATCTAGAAGGACTTGGGCATTTCTTGGCTGTTAAAACAGCAGTTGGAAAACTTTAATTGTGATAAAAAAGTGAATGCAAAGATCACAGATAGGTTGCCGCTGTCTGTGACTGTTTGTGTGACATGGAGGCAGTGGTTGACGCTGTTTGTCCGCTGATGGCGGTGTGTTCGCATTGGGCAGTGGACACACTGGATTCTATTCCCAAAGACAAAAACATGGTAAATTTAGGTAAACATCGTCAATCTGACAGTAAATTTCATGTATCCACGTGTCCGTCCAGCTGCATGTGAGGGTAATGTATGTTATGCTAGTTAATGCTAACGGACTAATAGACAAGGGGCTGTGGTGTTGCTGAGTAAAAGACTAATCTGAGAGATATTGTGAAGTATAACGTTATTTGCTCTTACCAGGGCAACGTTTTGACCAGAAAATAAAAATAATTCAGTCAGTAACAAACAGATCAGTAAACAGTGTCCTGCACTGGGGCGCCAAAAAGGGAAGGGGGGAGGGGGATTCTAGGGGCCCATGGGCACTCAATGTAAATGTGATACCGAAAAAATAATCCTGATACTCAATGATAAACTAACAATCACGCAAACATTTAATTTAAAATGCAATGGTATCACTAAGTTTATTTGTTTTGGAAACATATATGAACGAACCCCCCCTCTACGTTTGCATTAAATGGTTCAGTCCACCTGCTCCTTCAGCTGCAGAGCTCCGCTACAGACAGCGCGAGCGGATGCTGAGATGGCAGGATGGCTCAAAAATCGGGAAGTTTAAAAAGAAAAGAAAAAAAAGCTGAGACTGGAGAGAGAACAGAGGGGTCAACAGTATGTCACCCAGTACTTTGAAAGGCAAGGTGGGTCAGTTAGTGGTTGTTCTGGTGGAAAGTTGTGGAACATTAGCATGTTGTCTCTTCTAAACCATGTTTCATATAAGCTAGCTCACTTTTCTCCCCATATTAGCTCATATTTCTGAAGAAACTCCGGATTTATTCATTTCACTGTTATTTTAGTCAAATAATCAACGTAAGCTAACTTTTAGCTGCTCTCCCAAAAACAAAATTACGCATGTTCCAAACAGAGCAAGATCAGCCGAAGCAGACGTCTGCCGCCCCCCCTGAATAAGTCCAAGTAGCCCCAGAGGAAGAAGGTGAGCATCTCAGTGTTGAATGAATTGATTATTGTGGATATAAGATATATATATATATAATAAAAATGGCAAATTTTATGTATAACAGTATCATAATTTTCAGCCGGCCGGCAAGGAGGGGCCCACTTCAGTTTCTTTTCATGGGGCCCAAAATCCCCGGCAGCGCCTCTGCTCCTGCAGCCTGAACTAGTTATAACAAAACTTTGCTAAATATCTGACAAAATAGAAAAATTAAAAGCCTGTGCAAAAGTTTGAAACTATTATTATTATTATTTTTTTTTTACCAACTTTTGATCACTTATAACTAGATTTGTGTTTTATATTCCAGCATGGATTGACAGTTATTAAATGAGTTCCTGTCAGATGAATTGTAGTTTACACTGATGCACTGATGTCCAACTAATATGATAAACAGAATAACTTTGAGATCTCCAGAAAACTTATCTACATGCTACATGCAATGGACCACTCTCTATCGTTGTCCGTCCAGACATTCATGCTGCTGTCCATGTCAGGAGATACGAGGTAATTAGGACTCGCCACCTCAGTAATGGCGCACAAAACACACAAAACGGTGTCACGCCATTGACTT
The DNA here is from genome assembly GCA_037177055.1 of Atherinosoma microstoma. Taxonomy (NCBI): domain Eukaryota; kingdom Metazoa; phylum Chordata; class Actinopteri; order Atheriniformes; family Atherinidae; genus Atherinosoma; species Atherinosoma microstoma. Next base: position 499,980 of record JBBBVU010000016.1, on the reverse strand, counting down.
GTTCAACTTTAACAAGTCGTCTTGACCATGTTTACATGCCTAAATACACTAAGTTGCTGCCCTGTGATTGGCTGATGAGCTATTTGTGTTAACAGACAATTAAACAGGTGTAATAAAGTAGTCGGGAAGTTTAAAAATGACTGTTTGGTAAACACAAAGTAGAAAATAAACTTCGCTTCAATTATGGAAATGAAAAGTGACATTTTTACTCCAAATAACTGCTGCTCCGTAGAAGCCAAATTCTTCATTATTTACTGTATTTGGGAATACTTATAATTTACTGGGCTTTATAAAATTCTCCTGCTGTGATTGGATGATGAAAGTCAGATCAAAAAATATTGATATTGTTGTCGTGTTATGTCGATACACTGTGTAGAAGATGTTAATTATAAAAGATGTGGGATCCGTTGGCTCAAAACTGCAGAAAATCTATTAAATTATGAAGTAAACATAAAAACAAAAAGTCTAAGAAAATACACAGCCAGCCTGAACAACAAAACTTAGTGGTGAAGGATAGTGCTCCACTTCAGCCTCATAAAACTTTAATCGCTGCTATGCTACGGTGATTCTATTTGTAAAATTTGTATTTTTAAATAACAGTATATAAATAAAAAATGTTTCTGATGCTGCAGCACAAAAACAGACTGAAACTGAAGTCAGAAGATTGTTTTCATACCATGTAACTAACATATTTACCTGTAATTTCAATGCTGGGCGGGGGGGAGTATCCACATGTCTAGAGTAAAATGTGCACACTTTCTGTGCCAAAAGGACACACAGCAACAGAATTACATGCAGGTTTCCATAAAGAAGATGAGTGATTAGTGATCTGTATCAGTCAGCTGCACTGTGGACCATGTGTGCATGCGTCCTCCTTCCCTCTCATTCAGCTGTTTTAAACCCCCCCCCTTCTTCCAAAATCCTGATCCCGCTCCTAGTGCAGTCATTTCTAGTGCAGAGAAATGTCCCTGGTGACACTGAGGGATGACGCAGACTCTCTCTTCCTCGCTCTGTTTCACTAGCCCCCCTCCCTCCCCTTTCCTCTCCTTCCAACTAACACCATCTTTTCCCCCTTTTGACTTGCTCTCCTCCTTCTTTTTTCGCTTTGGTACTACCCCTTTCTCCATTTCCTCTCCCAGTCTCCCTCTCCCCCCCTCTCGTCTTACTGCCTCCCCCTCTCTCCACTCCTTCCCGTACTCTCTCTCCCTCTCTCTCTCCCTCTCTGCTCCGGCACTGCAGTGCTGATTGTGATTGAACACACATTCGCACACACACTCACGCAAGCACACACACACACACACACACAGGAGCGTAGCTGAGAGGGAAGGACTGCAGCAGCATGCAGCAACCGCGGCTGAGCCGTACAGGGACACGAGGAAGGAGAGCTCAGAAGAGAAAATAGTGTGCTGTCTCAAACCAGCCTGCATGTACATCTTTGCAGAGGTAGGAACGATGCATTTCAAGAGCGGATGGCTTATGTTATCAAGCCTCCTCTGCACTGCCTCTGCATCCCGTTCGCCCTGCTCCTCCCACTCCAACTCTTCCTCCTCCTCCTGTCTACAGCATCATTAGACGGGACTACAGATTGACAGAGACTGGCGAGCGGTGGACGGCCAGGTTTTTGCCCCTGCTGAAGGATTCTTCTGTGGCTATGCTACATCTACACCCCTCACTAATGGCTGGATTTTAACTGACATTCGGAGCTAGAAAAATAGCCCCTAAGCCGCGAGGAATCCTGGATCTGTATGTCATCCTTTACCAGTGTTGTCACTGGCGCATTTCTTCGTTTTCTGTGGTTGTTTTTTGCCTTCTCTGAGACTGGCTAGCAGGCACTGCAGCATCAGGACCGCAAGATCCATGAAGCGGTAGAGCATGAGGACCCAGGGGCGACCCTAAGGAAGGGCTTGAGTACTTCCATTGCTACCACTGCTGAGGTGCTTATCTTGATTTTTTTTTTCTTTTCCCCAGAAAAGGGTGTCTGGTGGGGGTTGGGGTGGGCGGTGACAGCACAGGTACCCAAGGCCCCTGCAGAGCCGACCGGGTGGCTCCTGCGTAGAGGAGGCAGGCAGGACGTCCTGTGGGAAAGGGGGGAAGAAGGGCTGGCTCGAGCATTGGGCTCCTGATGGTGGCTATTTTTGTCTCCCCTAGCTGAGTGATTGGGACAGCGGGTGGAAGAGAAGATGCTTATGGCCCGAGACACGGCGCGGGATGAGGCTCAAAAGCTACACAGGAAGTGGCTGAAGCACCAGGCCTTTATGGCAGAGCTGGCCCGCAATAAAGAATGGCTGGCCAAGATAGAACAGGTGAGTGGAGGTGACCCGGGGGGGCAGAAAGAGAGAGAGAGAGAGAGAAAGAGAAAGACAGCACATGCCAAGGAGATCACATGACTGAGAAACAGTGTTGGTGGTGGGTGTGGTGGCAGTACAATCGAATAGGTGAAAATGGGTGAAATGTCATCACTCAGCTTTCATTTCATCCCTTAGCTTGGGGACATCCTGTTACACTCTCAAGGTTATATTGATAAAGCAGCTGTGTTATTTCCAGTTTAACATTTGCTGTGGTCCCGGAGGTTCTTTGGGTCTGATTGCACTTAGGTTTGACTAATTGGAATTTGATTTGGAGGCTACAGTGGATCATACAGAGGACATGCGAACCTTGTAGCAGCGAAGGCCAGAAGCACAGTGGATACTGTATGATATCTCTAGCCGACATGAGATCAGTTCACATCATTAAACATTATCTGGTTTGCCTTTTTTTTCCTTTTTTTTTTTATTACCCTGGATTCCCATCATGCTTTGCGACACCGACAGAGCAGCATCCCATCCACACAGAATGTTCTCCATGCTTTGACACACAGGTGGGCTCTTGACATTTCTATCAGTCAATGAGACTCCCATTCTGCTAATTGCACGGTGCATTTGGGAAGTTTAACTTGCACTTACGCTGCTGCTGTTATTCAGGAAGAATATATCATGTCAAGCTGCTGACAACAAATCCAGCTGACGACCACAGAGTCGGCATAAAACACAGTTTTTGCTATCATTTCATACGGTGGCTTTTGAGCTATTTAGAGATGATGCAGTAATATATTCAGATTGATCTTTAAAAAAATAAGAAACATGGTCTGGTTTAATCAGGAAGTGCTCTTTTACTTTCAGCCCCAAGCATCATGTGAACGTTAGCAAAATGTCATATGGAAGCCTTTTTTTTTCTTCCAAGCTGAAATCCCATAATTCCTTCATTTTAATTTATACATGAATTATTAGCAGGAAATTAAAGCTGTTGGATGCCTTTTCATGTATCTCGGTGCCCAAAAAAAATGGTGATAAAAGTCTTCTGTCTGGACTTAATCTCAGCTGATTTTACGCATTTGAACAGAAAATGCTTGTGAAGCATTTCAGGGCTCGTTCAAATGTATTCACCTTCTTCGTAACATCCTGGGAGTATTTGTTGACTTTTGCATTGTGTCTTAATTATCGATTTTCATCGAACAGATTTAGAACTTCATTACTCTATAGATTTTATACAAACTATTGTGGTAGTATGTGCTGTATTATAAAATATTCATTAGATAGCAGTGAAACTAATTATAACCACAGCCCTTGAGACAAGCCAACTACCGTATATTACCTAATGTTGAAATCTTCAGTAGCCATCTTGGTTGTCTTTATATGAAATGTATTTGAAGGTTTACTATGTTGCAGTCTAGACCGTCTGACTGAGTCAAACACCTAAAGTCACGATGCAAGAGGTATAAGATGACTCCTGACAGGACTACGTTGCTTCTTGTGTGTCGTTGTGTCCAGGGTATGACTCTGAATACATGTAGTCCTATTAATATGCTTTCTCTATGGGATATATGCTGTGTTTTAGTTATCTTTCCTCAATTATTGCCGGTTCATCAGTGTAGGCAGTATAAAAAGGCTATTTTTTTTTGTCTCTGTTCATTGGATAACAGAAATACATGTCCTGCTGCTTTTCTGCCAATACATGTGGTTTGTCTACTGGTTTGTATCCAAAATATCTGCGGGAAGAGATTCATTCTTCCAGGTCTCACAGCAAAATAATCATGGCACATAAAACTTTGTAGTTGTGCCAAATAAACATGAACTCTGACAAAAATCTAGATTTGATCTACTGGCCAAACAGCCAACATGGCTGCCGCTGCTAGTCACGGAAGTGAAGATCATCTTAAATGATATTCAGTTAATGAATGTAGACTCACCAATGAACTTGTGGCACATGGGTTTTCTCAGTTACATTAAGGTGAGATCCAGATCAACACTGGTTGTATATAGACAGATTTGTAGCAGCAGATCTTCTTTTATCTAATTTTTACTGTCAGCATGGAGGAAATGATGAAGTAAAATCTTCTACACAGTCATGAGAGAGTAAAACATGTTTTGGGGGCAACACGTTTTGCCTCTACATCATGGTTTATATAAAGCTTTTCTACTGGGGTTTTCTTTTCCCCCCACCTGTCTTGTCCAGCATTGTAGCAGCAGAATGATTGTCTGGCTGCTGTTTTGTGCCGAGCAAATTTACTTTGTCAAGCAGAACTTTATGTCTATAAAGTCCCTCTTGCAAAAAATCTTTATTTCAGTTTTTTATTTTGAATTTGCACCTTATTGCTGGAGCCAACCAGAGGAGACAGAAAACATTGAGTTCCAACTGGACTACAAACAACACACGACGCAAATACAGACACACAACCGAGAATATCCCACGCTTTTTGCAGTGAGGCAAAAGATTAATAAATAATAATAATAATAATGATTAAATAATAATAATAGCAAGAAAAAGAAAGAAAGACGAGCTGAAAAGAAACAATATATCTCCATTGATACCTAAACAGTAAGAACAACCGTGGAGATACCTCGCGCCCGCCCAAGAAGGCGGCAGAGGGAGGCCCCAGCCGGAGGCCCCCAGCCAGGGACCCGCGCAACCCCGGGGCACCAGCAGGCAGCTTTTATACTGTTTACCCTTCAGTTTTTAACTCCTGAATACCCTTTGACTCATAAACATGGTGATCAGAATTACAAAGGCAGGTAAATAGTTTGATTAGACTATTAAAACATAGTTAAACAAACCGAATCTGCAAATATCTGGAGCAAATATTCAATGTTACGTCACTTTATGTACACATTTAATTAGCGGTTGAGTTGTAGCTAGCTAACAACTAACCTTCATCCACAACGCATACCAAAGGGAGCGCTGTTGCACGTTTTTTTTCCATTAGTTATCAAGCATTGCAGCTACACAGTTTATAAGTAGAGATGTAAAAAAAAACATTGTCAAATATTCAATTTGATGATTTTTTACAAAAACAAAAGAGTTCTCCACAAATGCACATTTCCGATCCTGGATTCCTGTTTTCTCGATGACAGCCCACCATTTCTGTCTCTTTATTTTTTTGTAAATTTATAAAAAAGAAATTAAAAATACTTAATCTGACGCAGGCGCATACCTTCTCTTCTTAATCTGTACACAGCTTTTCCACCTTTTAGACATTTTCTCTTTTCAAGACATTCAAACAATCCACGGCCCTTGAGACGGCTCCTTTGCCAACCAATAAGGGCGTAACCACGGAGACCTGAGCAGTCACGTGTCTGATACGTCAAGTTTATTCCAAAAATCTGAATCTGAATCCAAAAATCACCATTACATTGTAACATTTAGCAGTGAGACTGAGTTAACTCATTAAACATGGTGGTAAGAAGAAACTCAAAAGTCAGTCACTAAGGGAAATCTGCTAACTTTACTGAGTATTGTGGAAAATAACCAAACCTTTGGGCTGACCTGGAGTGATTGGGGGAGAGGTGGATTCAGGCCGAACCACCCACTCCACACTGCACCAAGAGTGACTCCTCAGACAAAGGCCACAGAAGAAACCACTAATGAAAGAAAGGCAAAAAAAAAAGCACGACCAGAATATGAAAATGCAACTGTAGATTGTGTTTTTTTGGGGGGGGAAGCTTTGCATCTATTTCTTTATAAATGGTGAAACAAAGCTCCTGAAGAAAAAGAAACACAGGTAAAGTAAAACTTAATACTCTGATCATGCTGTGGGCATGATGCCAGAGGTTCACAGATAAGTCAGTGAATGATAACATTGGTTGTTTCTAGAGAACATTTTGTTTTCTTTTACTCTAATCCTCCTTATAAAAGCCTTTTGGTTTTTTGTTGTTGTTTTCAAGTCATTTTAGACTATTTATTAGAAAATTCTGATTTGTAAGAAATGGTTTCGTTGGCATTTATTTCTAAAGATGTACAAGACAGATACCAATAATCCTGATAGGAATTCTAAGCTGTACAATACTGCTAAAAAAAGCATGTGCAGTGAGTTTAGTCAACACTTGAGTAAATTTCTGCACCATCGAACCAGTGACACTGCCATTAAATCGTCTCTTCTCCAACACCAAGATAGTAAACAGTCATTTAAATCATTCAATTGTAATATTTCAAGTTTCTACATGTTTAAGGAATAACTTTAATGTTCTTCCTTTTATGTAGCGCTCCTCAGAGAAATATGAAATCCTTTTCTTGGAAAGACTTGTCAGCTTGAAATGAAAATGCTTACTTCTTAATCATCGGTATTTGTGCAGCCATTCATGCCAAATACCAGAAATATAAACTGGAAGGACTGACACTGAGTGCAGAAGATGGCTGCTTCAGAGAGCCTGACTGGTAGAAGCTCTTGCGTAGCCCCATACAGACGGTTAAAGAGACCGTCGTGTCTCCATTGCCCTGCAACACACCTAATCTGTCCAAACGCTGTCTCTCTTGTTACCTGAGAGACAGAGGGAAAAGATGACGCTGCGTCCTGCCGTGATCGGAGAACTCTGCGTCCTTTTGGAAGGATTCCCGCCGCGGCCTGTACCTCTGTTCTGTCACAGTACTTACTCAGCACATGAAGCCAGGCGCGCAGCTCCGGCCCGACTCGTGCACGTGGTGGAGGATCTGTGGGAGCTTCTCTGTTACAGCGAGAGGACTCGCAGCTGACCTTGTGCCAAGCCTGTGGGCTCAGGGGTCAGCACTTTGCTATCACATAAGCAAACCATCTAACTTGAGCACATGCTGTAGATTAATATGGGATTAATGAACATGCATTACTTATACGATAAAAAAAGCAAAAACACTTTTATTCGGTCATCTGTATCTAGTACCCCTAAAGGCCACTTCAGACTTTTGCACCAGTTAAAGCATTGATGTGCATTAAAATGAAAAATGGTTGAATTCCCGTCACCTGCTTTAGAGGCAGAGTTCATGTTACTGTTGTTTTTTCCTGTAATTACAAATAAAAATGTCAGATTAAGAAAAATACCTAAACAGTGGTGCATGGAAGTTTTTAACCCTTTAAAACATCATGTTTTGTCTATACATTCAATAGGTCAGTCTAAAACATTAACTATGCTTGATTACAACTTTCGATTTGATTTAATTTCTATATTTTTCCTTAAAGAAAATAACTTTGGGTGAGCAAAAGTTATGTTTGGTAGAATAAGTTGTGTGCTTATGGCTGCTGTTTTGCTCCAAATCCCACTTTATGTTGAGGTGCAGACCGATGTCCTGATGTTTTCCTTTAGATTTGATGGTATAAATCATATTTCATTGTTCAGTTAACAATATTAAACCATCCTGCAGCAAAATAGCCCCAAAACATTATTCTGCTACCACCATGTTTCACAAATAAGGAAAAAGTTCAAAGTTGTATATTTTCTTTAAATCGTTACCAAACATAAAATTCTATCCTGGTTTCGTCAGGATTTTTTCTAGAAGCCTCCAGATTTTTAACCAACAGTAGACATTGGATGTCTTCTTCTGGATTGCCGTGCAAGCTGTTGTTGTTTAGTATTTTGCTGTTGGTCAGGTCATAAGCATTTACGTTCCAAGCTCAGCATAAATCTCTGTACTCCGTGTGGACGCCCAGCAAGCACTCGTCTACATATTGCATTTTGCTGCAACTTGGTTGCAGTCTCAGAAACATTTTAGCCGTTGGCTGCTGTTGGTTCTGATGGTGCTTCAGCTTTGCTCTGCTGGAGAAAAGACAGATGTCAAAGTTGACAAAAAAATGGAGAGAAGTGAAAGAAGATGAATTTCTAGTGCTGCCGTTGTCATTCTCACCACTTGTTTTTGGCAATTTGTCCTCTTGGTTATGCAATCGACTGTCGTCAGCCCGTACAAGCTCTAGCTGGCTTGAGCTAACTTTCGACCAATCAGCATTTAATCAACACACAGAGCTTTGCGTTGTTTGCTTTTTGGAGGACTGCATGTCTGTCTGTCTGTCTGTCTGTCTGTCTGTCTGTCTGTCTGTCTGTCTGTCTGTCTGTCTGTCTGTCTGTCTGTC
>JBBBVU010000016.1:478820-491533 GCA_037177055.1 Atherinosoma microstoma | reverse complement strand
CTGTCTGTCTGTCTGTCTGTCTGTCTGTCTGTCTGTCTGTCTGTCTGTCTGTCTGTCTGTCTGTCTGTCTGTCTGTGTTAGAAAGCCATCTGTAGAGGCTGCGATTGCAGCAGACAGATGCCTACGAAACAACCTTTAACCAACATATGACCGGCCCACAGTTGCTTGGAAGTTGTCCTGGGTTTTTTCATGACCTTGTAGATTATTACACATGCTCTTGGAGTGATCTTTGTTGGTTGACCGCTACAGAGGAGAATAACATCGGTGTTGAATTTCCTCCATTTGTCCATCTGACTGTGGATCAGTAGAGCCCAAATATTCGGTTTTGTAAACATTTCTAACCTGATGAACCTCAACAATGCTCTCTGTGAAGTCTTCAGGAATGTCTTTACTCATGCTATGACACACTTATGCAAACATGTTGAGTTGAATCTGATTTTGAAGGATCTCTGTTCTTTAAATATGCCTAAATTTTCCCGCCCATCGCTTAAAAGCTCCTGACCTCATTTATCTTTAAATGACACTTTACCACTCATACATATGCAGTATTGGATCATTTTAATAGCATATTTCCAATTAGTTTATCAGGGTGGTACACCAAAATCAGTGATGCAACAATGCCTCATGCCACATGTTTAGCCAGTCGGTATCAAACTCACACATGTTGTGCATCCCATAACGTATGTAGGTTGTTATCTCGGGAGTCACGTAGCACTCATCCAATGTGTGTGCACATGATTTATAATATTTACTAGCCAGCACTGTCATCATTAATCAATTATCCATCCATCCATTTTCTATACCTTGTTATCTTGTTCAGGGTCGAAGGGAAGCCGGAGCCTATCCCAGCGCTCAAAGAGCAAGAGGCGGGGTATATTCTGAAGAGTCTATCACGGGGCTAAAACGGGGACAAATAACCATGCATGCTCGCACCTACGGTCAATTTATAACTCCCATTCCTTGGATAAGAACACCCGAATGCCACACAGAAAGGTCCCAGCTGTGATTGACACCAGGAAACTTTGAGGCGACGGTGCTAACCATCACCTTACCAAACACACTTCATTATAGCAGCCTTTATGTTGGTCACATCTTCATGAGAATTTGGTGACACTGACTAAATTGATAATACTTGTATGGTACCATTATTATGTATCAATGAATCTAAACTTTCTTTAATGTGTTTTAGAGTTAATATGTGAGGATTCGATTGGTGAAGGACTGAAGCATTTATTTCAGTTTAGATTTATATTACACCATCACTTAACATGTTTTTTTAAATTTCATATTGACTCACAATCAGATAATATAATTCAAATTTCAGGTGGATAATGTGGTATGGAGCGCAGAAGTGGTGGATTTGAAACAGCACTGTCCTCAGAATCAGTGTTATAAATGTGATCAATTCTTCAATTGTTTTTATGAATCTTTTTTTCAATCAAAGAAAACATGTTAAGCATGGTAAAATTCAGTCTATTACACCAGTACAGTCTTGGTTTGTGGAACTCTTATTGATAATCAACGGATTTTTTTTATTTTTTTCCATCCTTGTTCAGATTCCGATTCCGATTCCTTTATTGTCCTCAAAGGGAAATTAGTTTTGCAGCCAGAGCACAAACAAATAATAAATGTTGGCAAATAAATAACTTAAATAGGAAAATATCAGCCACAAAGTGAATTATTGTAACATAAAGATTGGAGGGGTTGGGAGAATTTAAAAACTTTCAAGTTCATCATCTGTGCATACCAAGACTTTATTATTATTTTTTATAATCCTTTACTTTCATATTCACTGTTTGTTTAGGTTAAAGCATTTAAAACTACTTGGTTAGGATGAGGAAAACAACACACGTGTTAAAATTGATCACTCGCTGCAGAAAATATCCTCTTTTTCTGGATTATCTGAAAAAGCCCCCACCATTAAAAACACGAAAAGTGCTGGACAAAAATTCTCCCACAGAAGATGGAGAGTTTTCCTATACTTTAAACAAAAAAACTGAAATCTGTATTAATCTATTTTTAACTTTATTTTCTCTACCAACCAACTTCTTAGTATTTAGATAATATAGACAATATTTCTGCAGGACAACGTCAGACCTCATTCTGCACGACTTAGAACTGCAAAGCTTCATACTAGTGTGTGCTTGACTGACCTGCCTGTAGTCCAGGTCTCCAACTAAGAATCAGACAACAACAACCACAGACTATTATGTAGCTGAAAGCTTGTATTCTGCAACAATGGACACAGATTCCTCTGAAAACCTCCAACAGTTGGTATCCTCAGCTTCCAAACAAAAATGATAATTAAAGTAAGGACGATGCAACACAACAGCAAACAAGCCTTCATCCTAACTTCTTCAAAGTGTCTTGCAGGAATCAATCAATTCTTTTCATCAATTCTTTTATAGCCTTGGTCAGTGATGACACATGTCAGTGTTTACAACGTGTAATCACTAATGCAGAGGAATCTGGCTACAGCTTCATGTAACTTCTCCATTTACTGACCTTGTGACTCCAAGGCTTTCATTTATCAAAGGTTTTCGCCTTTTAAAACAAGCGCAAACTTGATAACGGGCGCAAAAAACACACTGCAGCTGATTTACCAACCTGGCGTATCTAGGAATGCGCCTGTTAAACGGGCAAAATAGCGCTGCAATGCATTTTGCGCGTTTGCCTTGAATGAATATGCAATCTGGGCATTTCTGTCAGAAGGCGCAAAATACCGGGAGGAGTAGATGCAAATAAAGCTGCTTTCCAAGCGCAACGTGATTTACTAAACGTGGAACTGATTGCGCTGGCTGTTGTATTTAGCGCTTCTGAAAGGCAGGCGGTAACTGGCTCAGATACGCACAAACGGCTGCAGCTTGGATGAGAGGAAATAATCAAACGCTGCAGGATTGCAGAGGAGCATCAGTCTGATTCCCGTTGGGAGGCAATGACTGAACTTCTGGAACAAAATCTTTACATAAAAATGGATCATTTGTGTGAATGTTAAAATCACAACTGTTGTTTAGACAAACGTTGTCAAAAGGAGACGTTGATATTTATTATGTCTATAACAACTATGATGTCATTAACAGAACATGTTTCAGTTTGTACACATACCTGCAGCCAGCTCTAGCTTGTCATACCCCGGTATTATCTGCTCCTCGCAGAAAGTGCGCTGCACCTGTTGATCAATAATGGTCAGAGGAATCTCTTCTATCGGCCCCCCACCTGTCTTATTTGCCGAGGTTTTATTATGAGATTATTTTTTTCATCTAATATCTTGCCATCTCTTCTTAAGCTTATCTGATGTTCTTCTTGTTTTTCCGTCTGCATATACTTTTTGTCTACTACCCTCCCATATTGCAGCCCTTCCGGTGACATTAAGATGTCTGCGCTATATTTCTATTCTTTTACTAATATTTCGATATCCATTTATTTCTCCTTATACACATTATATATATACGTGAATCAATTGCGCACACAATCTTAGTAGATCACCCGTAAATCATGGAAACACAACAGGCGCACTTTATTTGCGGCGCACGCTATTCTGCGCTCGCTATTTAGGATCTTAGTAAATCAGGGCCTCTCTAGTCTTATAATGTGTTTACTTGTATCAAGAAACTGATGCTCTCAAGTTTATAACAGTACCAATGAACTATTGTTTTTACTTCTTTATTGTTAATGACAGATTTACCAGTATCATACCGTGCAGCTTGAAAGTTCATTAATCTGTGTAATTCTTCCAAAACCTAAAATATCTTAAGATTTGTACATTTGCAAGCAGATAAAAATAATCCAACTGAAGAAACACTGATATGCACAGTAAATCTTCCATGTCACACATTCTTCAGTTTATATGTATTTATAAATCTGAGCTTTACTACACATGTTTGTAGAAGTGCATTAGCACAAATGAAAAATGCTCTCTTGAGGAACTATTGTTACCTTTTACTGAGTTGCAGATCCAAGAAGACCCCAAGACCGTGCCCTATATTAGTCCAAAAAAAGATCATCACAGCTTCCTCTTCAGTTATTGAAAGTCAGAGTTAAGAAAATTTTGAAATTTTCATGGAATCAAGTCGTGTGTTTGACAGAAACTGCTTAAAACATATGAAAGCAGAGAACTGTGTTTTACTGATGTGTAAAGTTAAACTGTTTTTCTTTGGCCTTTTGTTCAGGATTTTTAGGCCTGGTGTAAAATCCATAATATAATGGGTTTTGATGAGTAAAAGAAACCCCACCCCCCTAAAAAACTGGAAAATTATAAATAGACCCAGTGTGGAGCATTAGGCTCAGGTTAGCAACTAGCTAGCTAATCTTTCTGCCGACATCATGGACACACACCTGGTTTCCAGAATTTGCTGAAGCTGGGTTCTTCTTAAAGTTTAGAAGAACAATAAGGATGTGAAACACTGAATTAATTTTATGAAGCGTGAAGCTGAAGTGAAGTTGCTTTTAAATATTGTTGCGGGATTTTGGGCTCGTTTTCGTGAGTGGAGTTGCTTATTTGGGCTTCTTCTGCTTCCTTTGTGACGCCCTCCTGATTCTCTCTCAGCTGTCCACAGTAAAGCATTAACCCCTGAACGCAGCAGGAGAAACGTGAACGCAACAGTCTTTTCTTTTTTGTCCAGGAACTAGCCTACTATACACATATCACGGCACATCACGGCGGCCATCCGAACCGGCCCGCCCCAACCATCACACACACTCACGCACAACTGCACTCGACAGAAACGGTGACGGCTTGCAAATAACTAAGGAAACATGTAAAGCATTTATAGCCTGCATGAACGTGCTGAAAGACTGCAGCACTGCATGCTGCTAGAGACATGTTAATAGATCACTGAACAGCCAAAAGGACATAAAGCCAAACTCCCGATGAGAAAAATAACTAGATAAATCACTCTTTAAATTTTACCAGCTTATAGATGATAATACAGCAAGAATAATAATGTCAAAAACTGACCAAACATGATATATATATATTTATTTATTTATTTTTTCTTGTGGGGGGGCTTGGGCTTGTTTTCATTGGGCTGGTCGCTTGTTTCTCTCTCAAGATCTGGCAACACTGGATCTAAGTTGTTGCCAACTTAGCGACTTTGTCGCTATATTTAGCAAGTTTTCAGACCTCTTTAGCAACTTTATTTAAAAAAAGCTAAGGTCAGACTAAGAATGAAACATGCAAACCTTCAAATGGCTCATCCTGCTCTGGCTTACTGTTGGATATGAGTGAGTTAAAAATAATGTAACATGTCATTGGCCCCTACTTAATCAAAACTAAACTAAATAAAGAAAATATTCACAGAAAAAAGTTTTTTTCTCTTCTAAACATATTTAATGTTTTCTTCTTAAATCACTTTTCATCTCTCCCATGACATTATTCCTCTCTGCTGCAGCGTCCGTTACAATATGCACCAGTCTGAATTTGCATATTAGATGATGACATCATTTAGCGACTTTTAGGACAGCCAATAGCTACTTTTCTTACTGCGGAGTTGGCAACACTGGTCGATCACTGCGTTGTTCCAGAAACATCCAGCAGAGTTTCAACGTAGACTCCACTTCTCAGTTTCACTGTAATTCTGAGACCTGATTTCATTTCCTTGTCGATTTAATCGTTCATGTTTCCTGAGTTGTTAATAACACATTTATCTGTGATTTAACAAGATCATAGATTTATTTCTGCTTCACTCAAGAACAAAGGAGTTTTGGAAAAATGGTTTTGGATGAGTCCAACCAAAGAAATTCCAGAGTTTAAGAAGTTTATTTGCCACAAAAATTGAAGGACATTGAAGTTAAAATGAAATAAATAAACGTGGCTGTTTGGTGAATGGAAATTCTGTATTCCAACAAAATAAACTTATTCCATTAGCCAACATGTTCTCATGCACCACTGAGACAAACTACAGTTAGAGTCCAACCTAGACACATTATTGGACCACTGTTATTCTCTACATGCACAGGAGGGTAATCAAGCTTGTTCACCGAAGTATGTCCGACACAGCGATGCTGTATACTATATAAGTAAACATTCAAAGCATTTTGCCACTCCTGTCTTTCCCCATGCGAGATCATTGTGTATTCACTGTAATGATATTGTCTTTAAGTTACCTGAACAGTGATTTGTTTGCTGCGGTTAGAAAATTAGGATTTTATTACAGCAATCTGACTGAAATATGTGACAACTACAGTCAGACTAAAGGCCCATTTACGCTCTACGCGACAGACGGATACGGAGCATTTTGTCCACCTTCTGTGTAATTTACGTAGATAATTTAGTCCATTTAGGCCCTTGCTGATGCATACCGCTACATATGGTGGATATATTGGCTAACAACCATGTTAACATAAAGGATGAATGAGAGTGTGAAGATAGAGACGTTTAAAACGGACCTAATTACGTATGTAAAGGAAGCATAAATTAAAAACACGTAAATGTTTACGTGTTTTTAAATAATCCAGGTTTGATCTTACACGATTTCTTTTTCTTTTTTTTTTGTTGTGTCATGTAAATGTGATCAGAGAGACAGTAACGGTAGTGTCAAGGTTTCAGGCTGTTTTGTTGCATAGTTTATTATTATTGTTGATGATAAGTGAAACAATTTGGAGTTTTTGAACGCATGTTAAGACAAACGTATCAGACATCCATCTGTATCTCAGGACAAAGTGGACTGGGATATAACTACATGTATTCTTCACATGCATAAATCTGTTCACCGCTGTTTTCTTAATCCCACTGGATTTCTGACCCTTACTGCCCACTCCTTTTATTTCTAAATAAACTTCAAAACAGTGACAAGTTAACCTGGTTGAACTCATTTAGCTTTGCATTTGTATTCTACAGATTTACTTTAGTCCTCCTCTCAACTTCATTTCTTAACTCCATCAGTGTTGTTAAATATGATAGCAGCGTCTGCATCACACCGGGATCCGGAGTTCATTTTTTAGATTGTGGGTTTAATGTTATGGCTGAGGAGGATGTTTTCATTTTAGCATCATCACTGATAGATATGATGGTAATGGACAGACAGTTTAGTGTAACATTTCAAAGGAAGGGTTTAATATTAAGGGATTTGTTTGTTTGGTCTCTGTGGACTCCAGTGCGGCTCCCAAACTTGCAGGCTTCTGTTTCCAGTCAGGAGAACCAGAACTGCTGCTGAAAAAAGTCAATCTAGACTCTTGTTTATTAACATTATGCTAAAGCTCTTAATCTGTCATTTTTCTCTCTGTGGTACTGAAACTAGTATGGAGTATCAGGTGTTTTTCCTAAATTTTCTTACTTTGCAGCATTAAAATCAGCTGAACTGAGAGACAGAGGTACATAGAGAGTTGTGAACTTTAATTATCATCTCAAACACTTGGTTACCTTACTTAAGTCGACATTTTGGGTGTCTGTACTTTACTGGAGTAATCATTTTTAAGCTGACTTTTCACTTCTACTCTACTATCTATCCAGATAAATTGTGCCACCCAGATAAAGTGAATTTGATTGTGGTTGGATGAAAAGTATTAACATAAACATACGCGATCCATCACACCTGCTCATGACAGAAATCCTGTCACAGTCCAGCAAGAACACAGCAGACATATGTAGCCCAGTAAAAAGATTTGGCATTCCGCCTCCCCATTACATTACTATTACTTTATAATTTAAAGACGCACTACTACTTAACTTTTGCCATTTTCTAGGTGATACGCCCCCTATCGACGGCTAATGCAGCACCCATCTTGCATCCTACCTGTACTGTGAGCTCTCTCCAGACAGTAAAAAAAACAGTCTTATCTTGACTCTTGTCTTATCTCTCGCTCTGTCTCTGGCTCTCTTTTGTTTCCTCTCTTCCTCCGATAATGTCTTCTAACGTTTGCACGTTCAAGACAGCCAGTTTGTTCACATCCGCTTGCTAGCGTGTGACGCATGTGCGGAACGAAACTCAACTGCAATTTCTCAGCCGCGGGACACCGCTGGGCCGCGACAGCTCTAGAAATGCACCCAATAGAAGTCACTGTGCCATCAAACATCCAGAACGCAGAGTTTTAAGGTTGAAAAGTTAAGGAGTGGGTCTTTAAGTAGCTTACAAACCATTACTTTTACCCTTACTTAAAAAAGGGGCACATATACCTTCATTGTAGTCATTTCTGAGGGACATTACAGCTTAAAGTGGATCCAATATTTGTTGGTTTTTATCAGTGCCTGTACGTTATCTGAGATTTGTAATTTAAGAATATGTGGAGTTATTCCATTGAGTAAAACGGTCTCAATTAGCACATTTGAAAAAGTCGTGTTTTTGTAAAAGTGGTTTTTATCACAGCATTTCTATCATTTATGAAAATTTAATGCACAACGAAGTTTGAAAATGCGACAAGGCTTCATATATGAGTGTAGCTCCTATTATCACAAGTCATATTCACACTGGGATGCTGTAGTGCACGTGGTTCCCTGTTACAGCTACACAGTTCATGAATACGTGATTCAGCAGAGCGGATTTTAAGGCTGCTGATATTTACATCCTGTTTATTAATGTTAAATGTAAATCACACGTATGAAACTAACACTGAAGAGTCAAAACAGATTAATTATTCTTTAAGTGTGTGTGGACCAGACCTGCTCCCTCAAGGCTCCCTGGAGGACACACTGAAGTGTAAATTCCTCAATAAACAAATGAGGACCTGTGCCATACACAGGGGAATATTCATGCAGATAAATAGAAATGTGTATAAAAGGATCCCAAACCTTCAAGCACGACTGCAATTTGTACACAGATAACAATGTGACTGTACCTTTTACCCGTGCAGTAGGTGTTAATACATTGTTTATACAAGTAGTATAAAAGCAGCTCTTTAATCCCACCCACTGTTTCACTATGCTGCATCAGCATTGTAAGAAACCCTGCAGAATTTGGCAACACAATGCTGCCTTGAGAGCATGATTTATCTGTGGTAGCCTTTAAAATATCGCACTATGTCAGCCTCGACCGCCTCGAAAATTCACTTCACAAATGCCCTTTGGATCCGACTGTTCCCAGGCTGTAGCACAGCCCGGCACACCCGCAGCCTCATTCCTGTTCCATAAACCTTTGATTCGCTTGCCTTTTCCTTCCCTTCTTCCTGTAGTCTGCCTTTTTTTCCCTCTCTCTCTCTCCTCTCTCCTCCCCCTGTCTTATTTCTTCTCCCTCTGCTTCACTCTGTGTGTCAGTAAAGCAGAGAGAGAGAGAGGAAGAGAGAGAGAGAGAGAGAGAGAGAGAGAGAGGGACTTGCTTTCTGCTGGCTCTGCATTATGAGAGGGAAAGCGAGGCAGAGGAAAGATAGGAGCAGAGAGGGATGTGAGAGAGTGAGCACTAGCAGCAGTTAAGCAGAGAGCTTGTGCCAAGAGAAGGAATGCAGCACTGCATTATGAAAGCAAAAGGATGTAGGTCCAACTCTGTGAAAAGATAAAGGGAAAGAAACAGGATTTAGGGAGATGCAGCCCATCGCAGGCATGGTTGTTATTATAATACAAGCTAAGTAAACACTGAATGCATCTCCCACCATCTTCTAACACGAGGCAGATAAAAAGCTTGTTTCTTTAAACATAAACAAAAGAACCTGCATTATTTT
The DNA here is from genome assembly GCA_037177055.1 of Atherinosoma microstoma. Lineage (NCBI taxonomy): Eukaryota > Metazoa > Chordata > Actinopteri > Atheriniformes > Atherinidae > Atherinosoma > Atherinosoma microstoma. Next base: position 481,945 of record JBBBVU010000016.1, on the reverse strand, counting down.
TATTTCTTATAAACCACAAAGATATCCTAAAGCAGATGCAGGAATTTTATGACTCTTTTTTATAAAGGGAAAACACCCGCTTACTTCCCTCCTTGGCATTTTGAGGAGACTGGAACGAATCTATCCCTGGAAAAAAAAAAAAAAAAAGAGGAAGCTTCATTTACACAAAGGAAAACGCTACAAGCTTTGATCTTACCGCATCTTCTCATCCAGATCCCATCATAAACAAAGCTCAGGATTTAGTGAAGGAAGAGGAGCAGAAAAAGCAAAGGCGAAGGACAGAACAGGGGTTTATTAGACGTACCATGAATGATTTTTAGGTCAGCCTAAGGCCAAACATTGTTTTATACACCTGCTTCTCTGCAAGCGGGGGGGCTCCGGCCTCAGCGTGGAGATCTGTTGTGTCGTGCTATTTTTGGGGACAAAACCGAATTTAGCCACTTTTTTTCTGGCATTATCTGCTATTCTCCCAGTTCCTTCCTGAAGTGAGGGAGTGAATGCAGTGACACAACAGCTACAGGATTGTGGGGCTGTATAGCATGATGTCTATGCAGTGGAATCTCACTACAAGTTGATCCAGTTGTTTTTTTGTTTTTTTTAAAGACAATTGACTAATAATGCTGATGTAGACAGAGATTTACTTTGGGCTTTAAATCTAAAATGGTGGACAGTTCTCTGCTGCAGTCGTGCAGTTCATAGAGTCTTTGTACAACACCAATGAGGCAGTAATCACTTCAGCCCATAAGAACCATCCCTTTAAGGAAAAGCTGACATTAAAGCAGTATATGAGGGGAAAGCAAAAGAAAGCGCTCAGCCAAGAAATGGCAGTCCCTCACTTAATGTCATTTTCAAACAGTATAAACTTAGACACCTCCAAACACTCTCAGTATATGAATATCCTGGTTATTATCAGTCTGAGCGATGTTGTGCATCGCAACAAATGATCTTTAACGCCTTCAACCTTCTCCATCCAGGAGGGTCAAGAGCTGATCCAGGAGAAGCCGGAGCTGCGTCCGGTCGTGCAGCAGAAGCTGGAGGAGATCAGGGAGTGCTGGTCCGACCTTGAGACCACAACTAAGGCCAAAGCCCGGCAGCTCTTTGAAAATAACAAGCCCGAGCCGGCGGTTAAGAGCTACTCGGACCTCGACAACCAGCTTTCCCACTTGGAGCAGCAGCCCCCCCAGCTGGAACAGGCGCACCATCTGCCCACCTTCAATGAGCAGCTCCAGAAATTCCAGGCGAGTCGATTATTTTATTGCCTGGTTTAGGACTTTTGTGGCTAAGTTGTACGTTTAAGTCTTAAAAGTATCACTTTATTTATGCTGGAACATTTTATTCTTCATTCTTTTTTCTTTGAACCTGAATCCATTTTTCCCTGATTCTAATATCAGCCCATCTTTGAACACGCTCAAATGATTTTAGTTTTTATGTTGTATTGATTTGGAACATATTAAACTTCCAGATCTTGAGTCCTAATTCTCAGCAGACAATGGGTTTAAATTAAAACTAACAAGCTTGAATAGCACAGAATATTAATTAAAGGTAGAAATGCCCTTTTCTGACTAAGATAAAGTGCTAAAATGGTTCTGAGAATGCTACTTAAAGTGCAGAAATCCCATTTACCTGAACTGTAGAAAGACATGGGCTTAAAAAAGGAAGTAGTTATGTAGTAAAACGAAAAGGAGAAAAGCGAGGAAAAGTTTGAAGACACATGGATCTGCACAGGTGTTGTGCTGCTGAAGAGATCAAAAATATAAGTGAACAATTACATCACAGACCACAGCATGAACATTAGTAGCTTGATAAGCTCGGGAGAAACATCTAACTGAGCCAGCATGCTGGCGAGTTAGCAACATTAGCTAATGATAACTAATGCTGTTTTAGCACTACTGCAGAATCTGCCTTCATGTATCAGACTATTCCAACTCTAAAGGTGGAGTAGGCTTTTCAAACAGGACCAAAAGCAGAACCAGGTGTCCAATGATCAACTGAAAGGTTATTAGTCACATCACACGCTGTTTAACTAAGTGAGGCAACATTTTGCAATGCCAGAAATGGCACAGCAGGACAGGAAGGGTAAGTCAAAAGATACATGAAAGACAATCTATTAAATTAGACTTACACTACACAGTTCCCGTAGCTGTTGAGCTATATCTCATTATTGGCCCCACTCTCTCATACATCAGTGTCCTGATAGCCTGATGATGATGATGGTTACATACAGTAGAGCCGGCTTTTCAGAGTGACCTGCTATAAGGTATCAGTCTCTTAGGATTCTGGCATCTTTATCCCATCTGAAGCTCCATAAAATCCCCAGGTACATATCTGTACAGTGTAAAAAATGAACATCACACCATCACACACTGTAGAGTTGAATCAGTCTTCACCTGCACAAAGTGCACCCAGGCAGGCAAGCCAAAACTCTTGGGTCTTTTAAGTTAGAAAAACGGTGGATGCTTCGTCTTAAAAAGCTGGAGTTTGTGCAACTTACAGGAAAAAAGTGAATGGTGATTAAAATTACAACAGGTAAATTAACTTAAACAAGTATTTAAAAAAAAATCACTTTCACCTATACACAACCTACCCATTAGACTTTAGGGGTGTTTAGGATGGGTCGATAGGCTTTTCTCCCAATTTGATTCTTTTATCATTTTTTGGGTCCCAATTGGATTAAAAGTGTGATTCTTTGATATTGCAGAATTTAAGTTTGCTAGTTTGCAGACCATGTGAAAAAGTTAAATGATGATGATGTCTACAGACTATATCAGGAGCCATATTTCCCAAAAACAATGCACATCACATGCGAGTCAGTTTTTAAGATTTATTCAGAAGCAATTTATTTGAACCAGCTGAAAATTAAACATTTAAATGTGAAAAAAATTAATAAATCTTTGAACAAAAAAATCTATTTAAAAATCATAAAACAAAAAAACCCAATACTATGTGAATCAAAATTTTCCTCTCCCACTCCTAAGAGCTTTACTTAGTCCTAGTTTTACTGCTGTGCTTCGGTTTGGTCACACAAAAAAGAAAAATGCTTTAAATACCCCGATGCTTTTGACAAACTGGTCAGTTTAGCTTCTTGTACTTTGTCATTTTCCCAGCCGTGTCACGGACCTATAAAT
>JBBBVU010000016.1:428133-438154 GCA_037177055.1 Atherinosoma microstoma | reverse complement strand
GGCTGCTGAGTTCTGGACCAGTTGAAGCTTATGGAGGGATTTGTGAGGGACGCCAAAGAGAAGTGAATTACAGTAATGGAGGCAGGACGTGACGAGGCTGTGGAAAATACAATTGAATCTGACACTTCTAGCGGGTTTTATTATTTGATTTGAGAGGAATTACTTTGGCAAAAGTCTTTATGGTGCTTTTATTTTCTAAGAATCTCTTGTTTAGTCTGCCCTCAGTCAAAATCAAGTAGTTAGAATCCTCATCAACAACATATTTATGAGTAAATAAATGTTAAAACATGTGGTACAGATGATGGTAATGGATCATGACTCACTCTTTCCAGTAAAAAGTTTCACACTTGTAGCGTTCTTAATTCCCAGCTCATCACAGATCTAAAAATGGACAGAAACCAGTTCCGGTGAGAAATTTAAATAATATTTTGATGACGCATGTAGAGCTCTGACGGCTCTTCTTACCTGGTTGAAGATCTCTTCGGTGATGTCGGGCTGGGCGTTGAAGAAGTGCAGGACGTTACTGGGGTGTTGGATTCGGTTTTTCGCCGCCTGCTCTGGGGAGGTGAAGCGGTTGTTGCGGGATCCGTGGAAGTCCTTGAAGCTGCTGCTGTTATCCTCTAACTGGTAGCACTGCCCGGGTACGATAGCCTGCTGTTTGGACACGCTGCAAGGATGGAGGATTTAGCTCTCAGCTTTCTTTAAAAACAACCAGATGCTCCAGATGTTTGTTTTCAGAGCTGCTCTTACCAAACATTAAGTTTCTGTCCAAAGAGGAAGTTGTTGTTCAGGTGAGTGATGGCCCGGTCCACAGAGTAACAGTCTCCCATTTCCACCATCGCTGCTCCAGGTTTACTCTTCATGAACTTTACCTGCAGGTGGGAGGGAAAAAAATATATTAGAAAAAAAAAAAACCCCAAAGAAAGCAGGTAAAGCCGTCAATGAGCATCATTTCTCTCACCCTTTCTACGTTGCCGTAGAGACAGAAGATGTTGAAGACCTTGTCGGCGTTGATTTTAGCAGGCTCGAGGCCATACACCATAAGAACCGGGGAGTCGGCATGAGGGCCGTACTCGGGCGGCGGGGGCCCGTATCCAGCGCCGTACCGTTGGTTACCCCGACCTCGGCCACCCATACCGGGCCCCATGCGGTGGGGAGGAGGGGGGCCGTAGGGGTCATCGTTATAGCCGTGATAACCTCCTTGTGGGCCGCCTGAATCAGAGGGAGAAAAAAAAAAAAGGGGAGTTAAATTTTAAGCATTGGGATTGGATCCATTCTCGGACTTATGGACGTGATCTTTACCATAATCAGGTGGGTGGTCTCCCAGAAGAGCCGGCTGCCTCTGGCGTTTGTTGGGATTGGCGTTGGGATCTAAAAAACAAACAAAACAAAAGCAAAGTCAAAGTCTCCCGTCAACCAGACAGCTAGCAAAACGTAGCAACAGGTCCCTCACATGGGCATGCTAAGGAACAAGGCTGTGAATTACATGCAACAGTCTGCAGGCTTCATTTCTCTAAATCTAACAGGTGACATAATGGAGATTTTATTTTATAATTTAAGTGATTTTAGCTTTCAAAGCATTCATTAAATATCTCCTACATCTGCCATCCTAGTACAAACGCACACACCTTGTGAATTGTTCCAATTGCCTTCACCATCAGCATCTGTGCAAGTACACATATACACATGTCAAATCCAAATTGAAACAGGAAGAAAGTACCAAACTGAATTAAAAAAAAACAATTCTTGACATGTTAGAGAAATTCATGAAGAAAATCAAAGAGTAAAATATGCATCGATGCAATGAACAGCACCCGCCATTTTATTGAAAACTATGAGAACAGTTGTTACAAACCAGGATAAGACAGAGGTTTAACATATCAGGAAGAGAAAAGACACGAAGCATCGGGACTAAATTACACTGTAGAAACCAAACATTAAGTCAGACTTGCATACTGGCTTAACTGATGTTCATAATAAAAGCATTTAGTTTATAAAGCTCCTTAACAAAACAGTGCAGCGGCTACTCTTTGTTCTACACACTTCCTATAATTTATCAGAATAAAAACAGATCTATGAGCAATCAAATATAAAAAAGTCTTTATAAAAATGTGTAAGTGTTTTATTGTAGACAAAGTTTTCAATGTGAAAAAAAAAGCAGCGGGTTGTGTTCTCTGGATGATCATGAACCAGATCATCTCACCGTGTGCAGGATGCTGCAACATTATGTGCAAAAAGCTTCATTAACATTATATGGAATCTCTCACCATCATACCTGTCATCACAATTTCCTATTATTTATTCTTTAAAAGTTCTTTTCTTACTTTTATTCATTTCAGGGCCCTATGAAATTGGGGGGGGGGGGGCTTTCTATAAATATTTTCTTAAAGATATTATCTGTAGAGGCCTTTATGACACAGCTGTTGGACAGGAAAGGGGTCAGAGACAGAGGGGGTGTCCTGCAGCAAAGGGCTACAAGCCGGGATTCGAACCTGCACCATCTGCATCAACTAGCTTTAGTCTAGCCTATATGATCTGCCCAACCAGCTGAATTTAAAACCATAACCCCCCGCCCATTTTTATAATGATTATCTATCTGTACTGATCTTCATCCGGACTGCTTCCTGCAGCTCAAACACTCGGGGTGAGTGAGTCTGCTCATTTCCTGACAAAGCTCCTCGTTTGTAACGTTTCACCAAAAACGGAGGCAACTCTCTCATTTTTTTAGGGTAGAAGTTTTTCATTTCTTTGACAATTTTGGTGTTTCCGTTTGGTGGTCTCTAAGCAGTCGCTGATTTCCTGGGGGTCCTGCCAGTTCAGGGGACAACACGCAGGAAGCTGCAGCGCTCAGAAAATGTTTGACTCTCGCCTGACTTTTGTTCTTCGTTTGGCTCAGACAGTGAAAGCAGATCAAACCTTCATATCAGCAAATTCCACGGTGTTCCACGTTTTTCGGTATTCAAACTGGGGATCCCAAGATATCGTCAGGGGGTCACCAGATCATTGTAAAAAAAAAAAAATCCTACATTTAAAAATCGAATAAATTTGGAATTTTTATTAGGGCTTTCAAAATTAACGTGTAAATATAACGAGATGAACCGGTTGTTCGTGTATAAACGTTATTATTCATGCCGTATTAGAAGCTGATTTTCGGCATGTAGAGCCGTCAGTGGTGAACTGAATCCAGCAAAAAACACTTTATCCTCCTTATTTTTGAAGTTTCTGATACTTTTCAAGCCTTACATTTAGAATTTTATCATCTCGTGTCCTGAAACAAAAATTATTTCAGGTGCAATTTAAAAAAATTAAATAAAAAAAATAAAAAAAATCCCAATTTGGCCCAATCTCAGTGAAGGAAGCCGATTTTCAGCATAGGGGTGCTTTGTCACAGCCCTTTCATCCTTTATCATCCTTATTTATGACGTTTCTGACACCAACTTAAGTTATCTTCGGGGATCTTGGCTCAAAACTTTTGCTCTGGTAAGTTGTTTTGGCTGTAACGCAACAACGATATTAATAAGAGTATTGCTAATGACAGATTCCCACTTTTTACTGGATAAAATAAACACCTGTGAGGTAAAACTAATTATTTAGGTCATGTGATGCTCACCAGGAACGAGAAAAAAAGAAAGAAAGACCCATTTTAAATCAAAATGTTACTTGTAGCCAAAATATTTATAATATGCAAAAATATATCTAAACTGGCAGTTATCAAATGTCATGAAAGTGGGATGTGTAGCACTGAGGAAACAGTTTAAGGCCATTTTTCATCCTGATTGATTGCATCTTTGAAGACACACAGACAGGCAAACGGGATGTCTGGGGTCAGTCACCAGCCGGAACCTCAATTACAAGAGTCACTCTTCAAAAGGATTGTAAAAAATAAGAGTACATAACTTAAAATTCTCTTGCTTTTGTTTATCATAATGTGAACATAAATAACTTCCATTAAATTCTTCCTGGAGCAAACAAAACTTCCTACAATTGTGTCAAAATGTGTCACGGGGGCGACATTTTAAAGACGGACCAAAATTAATACCAGCTGTAAAACAACAAAAAAATCCACATGTGCAAATTAAAAATAATAATAATTCTGCCTCGTTAATTATTACATGTTGATAGATTATTCAATTATTCTGTTTTACACTAAAGGGGTTTGAAAACCCTCCAAAAAAGGCAGTAAAATCAGTCATAAATTGCAGTAGATTATTTTATGGAAATATAGTTTTCAGAGGAAATAAGTGGAAATGAGACTCAGCCAAGTTGATCAAATTTCACACAAACTCTGAAACGTTCAGCATCAAGTCAGATCATTCATTCATTTCAGTACTTACAGCACCACACATGAAGCATGGGACACAGTGGGCAGGTAGGGGGCAGTCTTCAGCAAGGACGCTACCCGCCAACCTCTGACTCCAGCCTTAACTCATTCTCCCTCTTCAGTGTTTTGTTTCTTCTTTCCTTCCTTCCTTGCATCCCCACCACCAGAGAGAAAAGTACATTCTGAAGTCCATAGTTGGTTTTGTCTTGCTGCCGGTCTGTTTTCAAAGTTGCTATTAGAGGCTCATTTCCATCTTACCGTGCTCTGACCACAAAGCAGGGCATTTGCACCATTTCAGAGAGAGTGTGGGCTGTCAGTCCACTGACACACTGAGCCAAACCTGCATCACACGGGAGGCGTTAAAGGCATCACTATGGGCCAGTGCAAAAAAAGGGAAAAATGAAACAACGCAGAAACAACAAAAGAACAGCACAGAGAGAAGAGGAGGGAAATGGGGAGGAAGGTAGAGGGGAAAAACAGAACACCAGAGTCCATAACTGTAGAAAGCTTTGGGAAAGGATCTGTGACCTGTTGTATGCTTGACAGGTGTCTGATGGTTGTGTCTTCGTAGGCCCCCCTGTGGATATTTCTTCTCGTGTAAAAACTGGGTGCTCACATGATGCTCGTTTGTTTGCTTTAATAGCCGTCGGGCCGCTTGCAAAGTGAAAAAGCAGCTAGCGCTTGACAATAAGTCATCTGGAAATATCTGCCTGGTGATGTTCTGTCGTGGCGGCTCGGCTGTGTGTTGCCTCGGATATTCATCGTTGTGTGGTCATGTTGTGTTCGGCACAGGAAGGCAAGAGGCGAGGAGTATTAGCCTCCGACAGAGAGAATGGCCTCTTATTTGTTTACTGCCCCAGTATGTGGTGTCATCTGTTCCCTGGTCAGGCTGAGTGTGTCTGAAAACTCTTCTGTTGCTCCCTGTGGTTGTGTTATGGCAGGCGCATCCCGAGGAGCTAGGAGGTGTGACTTATGACCACACACCAGACTCCCGCCCTCATCATCAATGTGTTGTGTCAAGGTGGCGGCTCCTCAGGGCTCTGCAGATGAGATGTGCTGTACTGGCCGAGAGGCTGCGGTAGATGCTTATCATTATATCAACGTCAGACTGCGGTGGATATGCGAGGTGTCTGTTCGCGTGGTCTCGGAGGAAAAGTGGCGACTGTCTGCCATCAAAAAAAAAAAAAAAAATCAAATGGTTCCCATGTCAGGTGGTGGAGATGTGGGTGATGAGCTCAGGATAAAGAAGCACTGAGCTGAGGTTGTGTTCCGGTATTTGATGCCCCACTGTGTCCAATGTGTGCCACAGAAAAGCTGTTGTGCTGCAGCTGTAAAGCCCACTGTGTCTGCATAGAGGAGGTAAGCCTGTATGAGTTTGTAGAGTAAGGACACAAGGAGTACCTCTGGGTTGCAAGGTAGCACAAACTACAGAATACAAAGAAATATAAAATGAACGCTAAGCCCAAAACCTGCATTAAACTTGCAATGTACATGTTGAAGTCCTGGTTGTGCAAAAGAAAAATATCTACACTTTCTACTTGGGGTGGGGGGGGATCTAATCCAATCTTAGATGCATCAAGATGAGGATATAGCAACGGTAATTTTGACTGAACGCATAAGGAGGAACTTAATATGGCAATCTATTGTGTGCAAAAGATGGCTGAGCTTAAGAACAGGCACCAACCAGAGGACATGGTGATGTCAATGCTTCATCCCCAGCTTGGAAAGGGGAGAAACAAACTGCATTGCAACGTTCACAGATAAGCTTGTGCATCCACATTCAGTCTTAGAACCGTTACAATGCTGCGCACGTTGGTGGCGAGATACAGGATCCCAACTTACTGACACGGAGATCCAGATGCTACAACAAAACCACATGGAATAACTGAAAACAAGCAGGTAGGACAGCGCTAACGTGTGCTGTGTGCCACAGGATTAGACGTCACTTTAAATAACTGCCTGATAGAATCATGTCATGAGCTCCAAACAGGAGCAGTAAATGAGTGATTAGGTTACTCACTGAAGATAACAGGAGGATGTTTGTTAGAATTTGTTATTTTTGTTAGAAATTCAGATTACGCCGACGTCTGCATTAACCCCTTGTTGCCACAAATTTGAGACAAACCACTTCTGGTCTTATTTGATCTGTTTATATCAAATTTATTCTCTTAATTCATTTGCTTTTATTCCCTCTTACATCCATTTTGTATTACCTATCTTTATATATCAATTTTGATTAATCTATCATTCAATTGTATTTTATTTTAATCTAGCCTTTTTATTTTTTACACTTTTTTCCTGCATTTATTTGGTTTTTATATAATTTTGGGTTATTTTGGGAAAGGTAACATTCTAGGTAACCACCCATATCTGTTTTTTTTTCTGGTTTCATTAGTAATTGATATTTGAAGTAATTAATCTCATAAACAGTTAAAAAAAAAAAAAGCTTTACTTTTAAAATAAACAAAAAAAAAAAAAAAAAGTCCTGTGCATTTGTTTGTGCACGTCCTCAGAAATTAACGCTAAATGTTCCCAAGTTGCTTTTGTTTCATTGTGAATGGATTATTGCAATGCACTAAACACCCGTCTGAGCAAATCCTCCCTAGAACAAAATGCTGCTGCCAGGCTTCTGACAAAATCCTCCAAGTTCTCACATGCGCATCCAACCTGACGCAACTGCACTGGCTTCTGGTTTATTTCAGAGTGCAATTTAAGATTCTTTTAGGTTATATCAGAGGGCTTCTGCAGCCCCTGGCAGGTCCCCGAGGTCCTGTGACCAGAGCCTGCTGATGGTACTCCATATTAAGCTGAAAATAAAAAAAGGAGACAGAGGCTTCTGTTCAGTGGCCCCCAGACTCTGGAACTCTCTTCTGTGGTCGCTTTTAAAAGCCAGTTAAAAACTTTATTAATTTGTTTTTATGCATTGTTGGCACTTGTGAAGCACTTTGTGATTTTATATATTGAAAAAGGTGCTAATTCAATAAAGTTTTACTTACTCACTAATATGCAAGTAACCAATAGGGGCAGTGTAGGGGCCCGTTTGACCCAATATAAAAAGGTCACAGGGTCTACATTGGTAAAAATGATGAAAAGTTTAAAATACAGGACACAATCATCTTGGTTTAAGATGCCACCTACGATATCGCTGCTGTCGTTTTTTTGCCCTGGTCCAAATGCTAACATCCTCAATTGTCGCCAAATTCAGCAACGTTATGCAGTCCAAGTTAATCCTTGCGTAACAAGCATTAAACTACTAAATCTGTGAAGAACACCACAACTGAGCCGGTTGCTACACAAATGTGAGACTAAAAAGCAGGTATATTCTCGGCCTAAAAAACAAGCTCCACCACCACGACCCTGCACTGGAATAAGCAGGTACAGACAATGGATGGATGGAAGTTCTAAGATCAATTCATCACTACTCTGTCTCCACCCCCGACTGGTTGAGGCAAACGGCTGCCCTGCCTGAACCTGGTTCTGCTGGAGGTTTTTCCCCTTCTCCTGTTAAAAAGGGAAGTCTTTTCGTTTCCACTGTCGCCCTCTGCCCCACAGGGAAATAAGTAAAAGACAATACTGGATGCAATCCGTTGTTTTCTTTAGCCATGCAATTATCTTTATGGCTTGTATGGGCAGCGTTATTATAAATTAGACCAGGGGTGTCGAACTCCGGTCCTCGAGGGCCGGAATCCTGCAGGTTTTCTATGTATCTCTGCTCCAACACACCTGACACAAATTAATGAATAATTGTGCAGAGCTTCATAGGCTGTTGTATCCTTTTAATTTGAGTCAGGTGTGTTGAAGGAAACAATGAAATCCTGCAGGACAGCGGCCCTTGAGGACCAGGCTTTGACACCTGTGAATTAGACTAATGTGAATTTGTTTTGCCTGTAAAATGCCTTGAGATGACTCTGTTGTGTTATGTTAAATGGCAGGAGTGAGTTTTTTTTCTCTCAAAAATCAACAGTAATATCCAATGTAATCCCTGCTTTAAAAAAAATTGTTTTCACCCCATCAGATCTTGCACAAAGTGGTGAAATGCAACAAAACAATTTAAAATTTAACATAAAAATACCGATTTGAAACGACAGAACTGCAGGTAGCATGATATGTACGTATGTGAAATAATGACCAAGTTATATAGATAACCCCATCAAGTGTATTTGTATTATCCTGCATGTTTTACAACATACGGTCCCATGAAATCTTGCACACCCCAAATCTGTTGATTCACAATTACAGGAACTTTTTTTTTTTTTTTTTTTTTCAAATATACAATTCATTTACGGCAGATTAATCCACAATTCATAAACATACAGTGATAAACGTGTATTTCTGTGTTGATCTCAGTTGTTATTTCATGGGACCTTTAACTAAATGAGAGTCTCAAAAGGAAACAGTAGTGCAACGTCCCATTTCAGCTATGATCAAATCTCCACTATGTTTGAAGGAAAGCTAAAGGGTGTGATATTCTCCGTTTTTTATTATTTCAGTATGCAGGGATGTGAGATTGTGCAGCTGTGCCATGCTCTACAAGGAACGTGAACCTATGTGAAGAATGATTCATCTGCCAAATGTTCCTGTGATGAGTGAATTGTCCTTTCCACATGCATAAGCCTGTAACTCAGGTTGCCCTCCAGGTTGCTCCTCATGCCCTTACTTCGCGCCTGCTGTGTGGTGAGAAAAATGCATGAAAACTGTGACGGCGTCGCAGGAATACTGCCTCTGAGCACTGAGTAGAGCTGCATGGTGCTACCATCAGTTTGTGATCAAAGGCAATACCCCCGGAGGCAGAGAACCCTAACCATCCCATGTAGTGGCATGAGAGGAAAAAGAGGAAGAAAAAAAAAACAATAAAAGAAGAGGGAGGAGTTAGGGATTGTATGTTACCTTGGCCACTCAGGTTGGGATTTGTGTAGTCCCATGTGTCCTGGTCGTTCTTGAAGACATTAAGGCGTGCTGGCTGCAGAGAAGATCACATTACAAAATTGAGATGCTGGTACTTTCATCTGAACGTTACTCTTTGCACATAACAAACTCACCTTTGCATATTCAATCTTTAGAGTGCAACAGCCAGAATAGATGTCTGCTCCATTCAAAGAGGCTTTCGCCCTCTGAGCGCTTTGGACTGAATCAAATGTGGCAGCAATGAGTTAAAGTGAGGTCTGATTATATGAAGACATCCGAGGGCTCGTGTATAATGTAAAATTACTCATGTCAGACAATCATAATTAGTCTAAAAAAGGAATGTTACAGATAAAAATGCAACTTTTGAAAAAGGATATTCAACCATGGCCTGAACGCCGTTCTTTCTGAAGATGACAATCCTCTGTACAGGACCGCAGTTGTTACAAATAGTGTAGAGCACATCCTGTAGAAAGAAAAAGATTAACATATACGTTTTAATCAGAAACAAAAACATGTTGCTTGTCACTCTGGCTCAAACAGTCGTATTCTTACTATTCTTATTACAAAAAAAAAAAAAAAAAAAAAAAAAAAAGAGTAAATTCTGTTCTAGTGAAACAAGCCAAGCCGATTATACACTTCATTTTGAGGCTAGACCCCTACTGCAGACATTGAAAATATAATTCCCACTATCAACTCTAACTGCTTTTAACTCCCTTACAATTTCAGTAAAACAAAATGAAAGGGGGGGGGGGGGGGTTCTGGATGGTTCCGTTGGTTCTCGGGGTCCTGGATGGA
>JBBBVU010000016.1:416146-426351 GCA_037177055.1 Atherinosoma microstoma | reverse complement strand
GACATCAAAATAGTTATTTAGTGTCAGGAAGACAGCCTTTTCGATTTTTGATCATTTTTTTATTGATCCCCTAAGGGAAATTGTAATTATTGATTATATGATCACAATTACAGTTCTATAATTACATTATAATCTTACTAAGAAAGGGGAGGTTTGATATCGGCCTGTTGCTGCTCATGAGGGACGGCTCTAAATTGTTCTTTTTCAGGATTGGCTTGATAATGGCTGTTTTTAGGGTTTGGGGGTCTGTAGTTAAACCAAACTGTAAAGATGTGGTTTGCAGGAAATACAGTTTTGTAATAATCATCTCTTTACATCCTTGATTCTTGCCAAACAAACAAGGGAATCTTCTGGAAGTAACTGGAACAGATGTTAATCAAGGTACATCATGTAACTCCTGTGCAACAAATTGCAATTTTCACTCTTCTGTTGTGTGTTAGTAAACAAATATGACCAGGTCAGTTCAGGCTAGCTTCTTCTTAAAGACTTTAAGGCAAGCTTATTGACCCCTGACTTTGGAACCTAATTTTTAAAGGAATACATATGAGATAAGAGTCATTATTGTGAAATGCTGGTATATTCTTGAAAAGACTAAACTATTTAAGTATCTCAGAAGGCATTTGCACCGAATAACACATTTCCAAAAGACACAAACTAGAGCCTAACAGCATGAAATAAAGACAGCTGTAGCAAGACCACTTTCCAGATCTAGGATTGTAAGTCTTTGGATGTGGAAATCTACCTTTTGTAAGTCTAGGATCAGAGCTCATGCAATATTTATGAATACCAGCAAACAACAGGATATGTAATTATCATTAAACTCAAGAGTACACAATAGCTGTAATCAAGCATCTTCTTTCTGTGTGTCAGTCAACACAGGGAAATGTTAAATTTCTCTCCTACTTCACTTATCTCTGCTGACCTTTCCAGGTTGACGTCTCTAACCCAGGCGAGTCTCTCTCAATTTGTACACACTTATTAAATCACTCAAAACACAATCAGTGATAGAGATGTCTAAAAATAAACAGACTGCTGATGGGGTGCGCGTAGCACTCCAACAGTCTCATAGAAAAAGGAGGCCTTGACATATTCCTCTAAAAAGTGTTGCCTAGATAAGAGGACAATACATTCACACACGTTACTGTGACAGTGGCCAGGATCTGAAGCAGAAGGTAAGGCAAGGCAAGGCAAATTTATTTATAAAGCACATTTCATGTACAGGACAATTCAAGGTGCTTTGAATCACACAAGATGAGACTTGAGACTTGAGGATGAGACTTGAAAGCACAAGTCCAACAAAAAACATCTTGAGAGTTTACATGGGGAATTTTAGTTGCTTCTGAAAATTGTAAGCATTTTTTTGTGAGTCAGTTTCCTGAGTAAATGAGGTGCTACTCTGTTTATAGATTGTAGGCTGCAGAATTGCCATATTTGATCAAACTGTAAAAAAAAAAAAAAAAAAGGCATGATAATTTATATTTATTTTAGCTATTTTAAGAAGTTGAGTGATACAGCCTAACTTTCTGCAATAAGTTATACAGCGCAGTAAAGCTTTTGTGTGAAGCATAAACATGGTCTTAGACTGTGCATTCATTTAAAGATGCTGAGAAAGAAAATCATATAATTATTTGTCACATTGGTGAAATTGTAAGCTGTAATACTCTCAGCTGGACTGAACCAAACAATTGAGACTTTAATCTCCATTGTCATTACATTTCCTCAAAGACTCGAATTTGGAATCATGTAAGTTGGGACATATAATAGTTTATTTTCTTAGTTTCTTTCCCTGGGTTACTGCTTTTAATAGATGTGATAGGTACTGTATATGATATGTATGTTATTCAATTTGCTACCATAAGTAAGTGCATAATGACAGAAAATTAGTGGTCTAGTCCTTAAAAAAGCAGCTTCTGTCACTAATTTAAATGTACATTTGTGACCCCATACAAAGTCAAATGCAACTGCAATTATTTGTTAATTTCCAATGTTTTTCTGGAAGCACAATCGTTGTCATTAGCTGACCAACATGAAAAACACAGACAAGTGAAGTGAATAGCACTGATCATTTTGTTAAATGCAATGATCCACTTGTAAACCTCTGGCCCTGGTATTTCTATGGATGCTACTTCATGTACCGAATGATACTACAGAGCAACCAGCCCCACAGCCAACAGTCACCAGGACATTCTGTCAAATTACTACTAAGTGTTCATCAGGCCTGCATAATATTTGGCAGGTTGATGCAATATTGTATTTCAGCCGAATAGGTGCTTAAAACCTTTCATTTGAAATTTTCAGTGCAAAACTAAAATTAAAAAAGGAAATATAATTATAAATAGGTTGCTCGAGAAAAATGCTATAACAGAACTGTCCAAATTAATTTAACTGAACACTTGTGGCTGAGTGGTGCAACACACATTGCTTGAAGGCAAAGCCAATCCCAGTAACCCCCCCTGGCACATGGGGAGCATCCCCATGGTTGTATTACTCTGGACTGGATAAAATAGCTGTTGGTTTCATGGCCCTACACCTTGCAGAAAGAATAATGAACCTGCAAATTTTCTTTCATTCATTTTCCATATCTCCTAGTCCAATTCAGGGTCGCAGGGGGCTGAAGCCTATCCCAACAGTGAGCAGGCGAGAGGCAAACCCTGCAGTTTATCTAAAGTATTTCATCACTGCACTCTCTAGCTTTAAAAATCCTCCACATCTAATGTTTTTTTAGGATCATTTTATGCCCAATTCATAATAAAGACAGTCACAGATGAAAATCAACCTTTCCTGTGTCTCATTTGTTTTAGTAATCTTATACTCCCATGTGCTGGTATAAAAGTGGATGAACCCACTTTTCTTATTATATTGCATATGCTTCTATAACAAGCCTTCTTGATATAAGGTTTTTGTTTTACCCTTTTTTTCATCAAACAATATACAGCTAATGTCTTTGTTCAATACATGGTAAAAAAAAAGAGTATTATCTGTCAGTAAACAAACAGTGGCATTCATTTTCCTTTTGTAAAATGTGGCCCAAAATGTAAAGTCATGGTTGACATATTAGTGCCACAATTAATTGCTAAAGTTTTGGGTAGATGTGCCATACATTGTGATTTGCAATCATCTGTGAACATTTTGACCAGAGATGGCAACTGACAGTAAAACGAAAGAAAGAAAGAAAGAAAGAAAGAAAGAAAGAAAGAAAGAAAGAAAGAAAGAAAGAAAGAAAGAAAGAAAGAAAGAAAGAAACCCTCAGTGAAAATATCACTTCTTAAATCATAAAAAGGCTGAAAATAGGAAAGTTTTGAACAATGATTTAAAACTGCTGAGAGTTTCAGCAGACCTGTCGCTACAACGTGCTGCCACTTGGCAGCCTTTGTTTATTTGTGATTCCACTACTATGACCCCCAAATAAAATGGTTTTTGTGAGCCTCCACCTCACCTTAGATGTTAAAAAAAAAAACAAAAAAAAAAACATTTATGCTCCTCACCACATGTGAGGAGCATTAAAAACTGAACGCTGCCTCTCCAGGTTTAGTTCTGACTCTGGGAATAGAAAGTAGACTTGACCCTGATGACTTGAGGGATCTGGTCGGTTTATAACGAACCAGAAGTTCCTGAATGTATTTAAAGGAAGGAAGTCACACACGGAAAAACACCAATGAAAGCTGTCAGATAAATTACTAAGATTAGTGTTAGTGAAAGCTGCTCCGCAGTCATTTAAATATAGTCTTTGACAGCTTTTGGCCACAATGTGTGACACAAAAATATTTAAGGTCACCTGTGTAGATCAGTCTAAAGAGCATCAACAACTCTTATAACAGTCCGACTGCAATTACTATACGACGCCGGCATCAAATAAAGAAACGTACTCAAAATCAAAGCTTGAACTTTTAGTAAAAATATTTGATGTAACAAAATAATAAAGCCTCATTTAAAAAAGGAAGTTGAAACAGTTCATATGCATCTATGTTCCACAGCCACCAGAGTCTGTTGGCAAAACTTAAACCTATGAAACAAGCAGGCTGTTGGCCGACAGCTGCTTCAACAGTGGGACTTTGTTTAACACTTGTTCGGATCGCCACAAAAAAGGAGACCAGCGAATACCTCGTCCTAACAGGAGATAGAATACTTGTCATCTGGCAATATGTAAGGCTGATCCTCTATTCCATTATGTTGCCACTTTTATTTACAGCATGCTGAAAAGAACTTTATACAATAGGATGAGATTTTAAACAAAAAGAAGATTGACACCAACAATCTTTGTTTATCTTTACATGAAAGAACAGAACAACAAATCAGATTCCTCAATTTTTAATGCTGGGAATTAAAAACTGTCTCTTTGGTTACGTGGCATTACAAAAAAAAAATAAAAAATTATATCAAGATATATAAAATCATTAAATCAGGAAAATAATATCAAGATAAGACAATCGGTTCCCATCGTCCAGCCCTAATTCTACCTCTAGTGAGTGAATACCAGGTGTCTGTTTCTGGCAGAGAAGATCACCTGAATACTTGTGTGACATGAAATTCAAGTATAACTAACTAACTGATCAAGCTTCCCGTTAAATGAAAGACAGAGGATCCAAAAAATTTAGTCACACAATTTCAAAACCAACCACAGAAATAAAATCTAAAAATGGTTTTCTCTTTCAATTTGTGGGAATTAATATAACAGCCTTGGCCACCAGACAGCCTTTACTAGTCTTTTATGAATGCTCCCTGAAAGCATGAAACGCAAGAAGCACACATATTAAGAAGACCTCTCTGATTAAGGTTAAAATAGCTTTATAGGTGGTTTTTTTATCACCTTATAGCCCCAAACTCCTGCAAGGCCTCCACCAGGTCTGACTCCATGACACCGTCCACCAAACCCCTGATGTGCACCACCGGGGAGGGTAGCGGTTTATGAGGGTCATCGTAAGACTCCTGAAATAGACATATACAACAAGAGGATATTTGCAGAGTCATTAAATAAAACAGCTAATTAAAAAGAGATTTTGTTCAGTCAGAGGATCAAAAGAAGTAGTTAAAACATTTATTTTCCCCTTCTGTTAAAGCAATGGATGTTAATGGTGTTAACTAACGGTGCAATAAAAAATTAGATGTTACACTGAAAAAAAGTTCTTTGTGCCATTGGTGTACTTTTCTACCGTGCAAAAGGTAAAAAATAAATTTGTTTTAGCACAGCTGATTATCATTCAATGAACTGAACAACGTTACTAGACACAACGTTAGCCATGTTAGCTAACGTAACATCTTGCATGCAACTAGCTGTGAGATAAGCACCGCTTTTTACACTACGTTGTTTACTTAAACAAGTACAAACTTGCATATATTGGCAGAATAACACACTTCCTTCAAGGGAAATAAAGAATGCCCCACCGTTGTCATTCCTCCGTCTTCAGTTTTCTGTCTTTTGGTAGCTCTGCCGCCTTCTCCGTAGTATCGGCCCGCAGCAGCAGCCATGTTGTCCTGTCCCCTTTGCCGGGCTGTTGCTGCGTTCCTGTTCCATGGGAAAACTGAGGTACTCCTTATATAGGTTTGTATTATCCAAAGTTGGGCGTATTTAATATCTAGTTATTTAAATAAAAACACAAAAAAACATATATAGAGTTTTATTCTAAAGATTAAAACAATTAATCAGCGTTTGAATGTGAATATGGTCTCTCCTTAAGTTAATCAAACATATTAATCACATAGTAACTTTAATGTAGCCTATTTCAGATTATGTTGAGGTCCTGTGGTGGACTGGAGACATGTCCAACGTGTATCCCGCCTCTCACACGGTGACAGCGGGGATGACGCAAAAAAATAAATTACATGAATTGTATTATAACATCTTTGAAATCGCCAAACTTGCCAAACAACCACATGACAGCTAAATTTATTATTTTCACGGTGGGCAGTTAAACGCAGCAGGATAGTGTCACAAATTACTTGCGTTACTATTGGTCAGTTCATTCTGTCAAATATGTCGGTGAGGCACTCATGTGTGGGACATTTCAGCGCTCGTTAAAGACAGTTCCGCGCCTGATCATTGGCGATTGATTTCTGTATTGATTTCTGTCCTGTTTTCGGGTAAAATAGATAACAATCTATGTGCGCGAGGACTCAGAAATGTCCTACTGACAGATCGTCATATGCTTATCTGGATGCAGGCATTGCTCTGTTTGATATTTGTCATATTTTGAAGATTTATTCTGCTCAAAAAAGTAAAAAGGCTGAGTTCAATTACATAACAGATATTAAATAGCTTAGCCAACAGTATCTCACATCATTCTTCTACTTTATTTGCTAAATTGGTGTAGAAGTAGGCTATTTAAAGCAAAAAAAATATCAGGCAAAGTTAAATAATTCTTAAAATAATATCTGCCTGAGTGTAATTTTAACAGCCAGACTTCCATAATGAATGACATATGGGTTGTGAATGTTTAATTAAATCAGAGTGTGTAAGTAATTACTTGCAGTGAATAAAGGTTGATGAAAACCATTAACATTTACTGCAGTTCTTCCAGGAAAAGAGGGATTTTGAATAATTTAGAGCAGCTGGATGTTTTAAAAGACATATAAGCACTATGAATATGTGTTTTTTGCATTTGCATTACTGTGGTTCTCTTTCACAAAACAAGCTTCACCCAGAAGCTTGTTGGAAATGTATATTTAAAAATGTTCTGGTCTTGAAATAGGCTAATATAACATTAAATAAAGAACAATACGTGAGATTTAAAAGGGTAAGTAACAGCCAACTGCTGCTAATTAAATGCACTAAATTATCTGATCATATGGAAGTGTGAGTACTTTTATAAAAGCGGAGGTTTTGGCACTTGGTTCTGGAGCAAGTCGCCAAATTTGATTGGGAAAGCATAAAGAAGAAAGACTTTCTCTCTCTAAAAAGAACATGGTGGAGCAGCTAAGGTTTGTAAAGCTGTGTCTGGGAAAAAAAAACCCCAAAAAATTCTTAAACTTTGTCCTTTGGACAAACCAGACCAAAGATGTTTGATGAAAACCAAACACAGCTTATCAGTGCAAACACCTCATGCTGTCAACACAGTGGTGGAGTGCTGATGATTTGGGCTTGTTTTGCAGTCAAAGAGCGCAAAGCTCGGCCATCTGTCGGATAGTTCAAGCTCAGCCATGCAACAGGACAATAAGCAGTAAATCTGCAACCATTCTGATGAAGATTTACTGCTGTAAATAAAGATTTAAGGTGTTGCAATGGCCAAGTCCAGACCTCAACGTCACTGAAATGCTGTGGTGGGACCTTAATAGAGCTTGTCTGCAAACCTCAATGAACTGAAGCCACTTTGTGAAGAAGAGTAGATGGAAAATGACGTGAAAGACTGATAATGTCATACATGAAATGATTGCTGCTTAATCGTTGGTATTATGTTGTTTTTGTCTGCAGTAATGAAGATGTAACAACCAGTTTGGGTAAGGGATCCAACAGAGTCACAATCACTTAAAATGTCAATGTAATTATGACAACTTGCAATAAATTACAATACACGTTTGTCCATATCAGCTCAAATACATTAAATTAGAAATACATTCAATTACACCATTGATAAATAGACAAATAAGACTTCAGGGGCATATGAATGACCAATTTCAAGCAGTTAAATGGCAGATATGATGTGCTCACGAGAAATTTAATGTGTGATTTCTCAGTTTAACATTTCAATATCGAGCCCACATTTTGAATTAACAATCACCAAATTCAGTCGCTGCAGTTTGCTACAAAAAAATAATGCCTCATGCCTCATAATTCAACAGTGAGAGATATTTCACAGCAGCAGCTTATCTCTCAAACTGCAGATCTGTGTTCATCAGTTTAATACCATGACTGCAGGAAATACTCGCTTCTGATTGGCTGGCAGAATCATATTCAAAATCACAAAGGTTCATAACTACTGACGGGTTAACTTTGACAAGATAAAAGATAGTTTGAACATAGTCTGATTATTTTGTCTGCGATATGTGGTGTCTGTATAAGCATGCTAATTCACTCAGAGGTGTCCTGAGAGACGATAACTGACCGCTACGATCGAGTCAAACAGTGATCTTCCATTGCTTTTTTCCCACATCAGAGAAGCGCATCCTGTATAATCACTCACATATCTCACCTGTGTCAAAGCAGCTATCGCTGATTATCTCATTTAACAGCTAAACTAAACCCAGTCTCTGGAAGGGAAGTGTGAGGAGAAACAACCTCAAACTTTAATGAGCCATCAGGTATAAACGGTCTCAAGTATATTGCAGTGTTAGGAAGACATGCTGACCGTTTTTTCTCCTTTATCAGAAAGTCACTGCATTAAAACAAATGAATGGTATCGTCACATTGAGCTCCAGTAACTGGAACAGTCCTGCAGTGGAGATGATGTGCACATTGACATATGTGACTCTGTAGTGTGGATACTGTTTTTTTATGAACCATGGCAGCAGTTGTCGAGTGGTGACATTGATTCCCAGTTGTAGTTACTGTAACAGTACGGTCCAGGTGAATGTCCTGGTGTTGTGTTGGACTGTGTGCAGTTGCAACTCTCCCACAGCTGTGGTCTCTCAGAAGCCTTGTATATGGCAATAGGCCTCCAGGCTGGAGAAGAGGACGTAGAGGAACCAGAGTCCGAAGAAGAGGAGAGAGGTGAGGACTTTGGGAACCCGCGGGCCTCCGAGTTCGCCGCCTATGGATGGCCTCCGGCGCAGCATCAACACTCCCATGCTGAAGAAGGCAAAAATTGTGAAGAGTGTGACGGAGAAGGCCAACGAACCGGGATCCACGCGGAAAACCTTCCCTTTTACTTCCCAATATACAGCGGCCACAGACCAGGCCAAGCCTATGCCCAAAAACACATTGACTGCATTGCTTCCAGTCACATTTCCCACACATGCATCTGCATACTGATCCTGAGTGGCTGCCACTTTACTGGCAAAGGTGTCTGGGGGGGAAAAAAAACAACAACAAACAAACACAGCAGAGTTAAAAAATGAGCTTATCTAGTATGTCAACTGTTTAATATAAACAAAACCTTACATACCAGGAAGTGAGGTCCCAAGCGCTACGAAGACCACCGCAGTGACACTGTCTCTCAGGCCGACGGTGCAGCCAAAATGGGAAGCAAGGTCTCCGATAACGGCTGTTAAAAGACCAATGACAGAGATTGACACGATGAAGCACGCCCAGCCGTTCCAGTACCCGGTGGGCGGGACGCAAGCAAAGAGAATCTTCCAGAAGATGCACAGTATGTGCATGAAGTAGTCGAAGCAGTTGGGCATTCGCTGCTCCTGTCCCTCCTCATCGTCTCCATCACCTGTTTACACAAGACAGGTTCAAATCAGACATAGCAGCCAAACATATGACATCATCTATAAATGACTGAGTCGTACTTTGGGTCAACCGTGGACATGTTTATGGTTTTAAATTAATCATAAACAAGAAAACAACATGTTATCAGTTTAAGCCTTCTGATTATCTAATTAACTGGCTTGTGAATTCCACACATAAATACATACATGTAAATACTACACACTCACCGGCCACTTTATTAGCTACAACTGTTTAATATTAACACAAATAGCTCATTGGCCAATCACATGGCAGCATCTCAATGCATTTAGTCATGTAGACATGGTCAGGATGACTTGCTGAAGTTCAAACCAAGCATCGGAATGAGAAAGAAAGAGGATTTAAGTGACTTTGAAGGTGGCATGGTTGTTGGTCAAATAAGCTCCGGTTCCAACCAAAGTATGCAGAACAGCATCTCTGAACACACAACACGTCCAACCTTGAAGCAGATGGGCTACAGGAGCAGAAGACCACACCAGGTGTCACTCCTGTCATCGTCCTGAACAGGGGGCTACAACTCACTCAGACTCACCAAAACTGGACAATGGAAAATGGAAAAACGTTGTCTGGTCTGATGAGTCTCCATTTCAGCTCCACATTCAGATGGTAGGATGGTGGAAACATGAAAACATGGATCCATCCTACCTTGTATCAAACTGGTGGAGGTGTAATGGTGTGGGGGATATTTTCTGGGCCCAGTTTGGGCCCTTTAGTGCCAACATGGCACGGTTTAAAGACCAGAGCCTACCTGAGTATTCTTACTGACCATGTCCATCCCTTTATTTTCACAGTGGAGCATCTTCTGATGGCTACTTCCAGCAGGATAATGCACCATGTCACAAAGCTCAGATCATCTCCAACA
>JBBBVU010000016.1:315572-353049 GCA_037177055.1 Atherinosoma microstoma | reverse complement strand
TTCCATCCATCCGTTAATCCAATTCAGGGTCACAGATATCACTCTGCCATGGAAGTTAAACATTATTTTGAATTTTAGTTACACACAGACCCATTATATGTTATTCCTTCCATGAAAAAAACAGAATCTTTAATGTATTTCAGTGCAAATGGACCAGAAGATATACACTAACGTGTGTCGCACGAGGAAAAAGGGGAAGACTGGTGCATGAAGTGATAGCAGAAACATGCTCTAATTTGGTAACCCCTGACTTTGGCGAGGACAGGCAGCAGACAGCTGGGTAACATGAGAAGTGGTTTCAGGATTTGGGCACCCACAGACGCCTGCATCTCTGGACGCTGGCAGCATCAGACTGCAGAAAAAAGGGAGAGAAACTGACAATACTGCAGAAGCAGAGCTGTAGAAAATAAAGTGGGGAACATGAAGGTTAGAGAGTGTGTGTGCTGGGTTGTTTTGGCATGGCAACGTTGAAATGAAAAGCTGAGAGGGAGGAGTTGAGCTCTTTGCAATGAGGAGACACACAGGGGTGTTAATAACATGAAGAACTGGAAGGAGCAGGTGTGAATCAGGCAGCTGTCTGCTGCATGTTGGGGGAGGGAGTCCTACAGACGGGGATAAATCCTGGGATGCCCCACTCTTGGAACAGTGCCGGTTTGAGCAATCTTACGGTTCCCCAGTTGAATTATTAATGCACTGGTGAAATTTAGCAATGCATTGTGGTAAAAGTCGTTTCACAGCGACTACCAGTAGAGTATAAATAGAATCAAACTGAATGATGTTTACTGCTTTCCACTTTTCACTTGGGTACAGGCCAACTATTATAATGGTCCTATAACTTATCTAGAAAGCTTGAAAAAACAAACATTAGGATCAAATTTATTACTAGAATTGGAAAATTAGTTTGAGGCTGACATACATAAACGCTTTGAGGATTTCGCGAGCCTTTCACGATTAAAAATGTTAGCCAGTTTTTCTGGAATTACTTTATCTGCAAAACAAACCTTAAATAAAATGAGAAATGAACCCTTTGAGTCCTGTGCCTATTTTTCGGCCTCTGCTCGAAAATTGTACACCCATAATGAAATGAGTATATATCTGCAACCATAAAGTGACTTTGAATACTTTTGGAGTAATAGTAAAGAAAACACTTTGTTAAGATGTGTAAATACCAGTATATGTGTTATTGGTAAAGAATAAATGAAGGTGGCACATAGCACAAATAAAAAAAAGTTCAGACTTGCCTGAAAAAAATAAACACACACAGGATGATTAATATCCCTTTGGAATGATGGAGATGTTGCTCTAAACTCTTATCAAGTCATAGTATAACATTATCTCTGCAAAAGTAAACTCTGCTAAAGAGAAAGAGAACCAAATTAGAGAGGCTTTAGAACAGATACAGGCAAGTGGGGGAGCTCAGGATTTAAAAGGTCAAGGCCTTGTACATCTCTGACTGACCACAAATCAGATTAACTGGTGGAACAAGAGGCAGAACAGCTCTGCAGCTGAAGAACTTGGTGCACACATCCTTATTTATGTTGATTTAGTTTAACCAGCATGGATTAAAAAGTGTCTTTTTGCCAGATGAGGGCTGAGACATCTTAACTTCCTTGTTTGCAATCAAGACTGCAGCCAGTGGATTCTGTGTGCCAACATGTTTTTTTTTGCCTGCACTCACTGGATTTATCACAACAGAACAAGTCCAAAGAGGAGACACAGGAACATAAACTTACACTAGCTATTTCTAGACAACAAGTTTCAGGATTTTTGATCAAAACAACTATGTATACAAGAAAAACGGAGGCGTCACCAGTGGTGTAATCCAGGGTGTACGCAGGTATATGGAGTATACCCGCTTATTTTTCAGTCAGCATTGGGTATTCCCACTTCTAAACCCCTTTGATGCGCACCATTCCTTTTAATCTGCAAGCCTGATGATCCATTTTTTTCCTCAAGGATCTGAATCCATTGTTATTGCTGGGGTCCACATTAACAGGAAATCTTAGGAACTAGGGATCATGTATCAGAACTTATGTGACAATGAGAAAATACTAATGATGGATTTTTGGAGTAAACTAAGTACAGTTGTCCTACATGCCACTGCTTTTAAAATTGTGTTTTTTTGGCTTCTTTCTAAAAAGATGTGGACAGAAAATTGACAGTATACCCACTTCTCCAGGGACCAGTACTCCACTGGGTGTTACCATTTTGACAAAGGTTTGCAAGAAGACCTTAACTGTGACTCCTAGCTAAAAATAAAATGTTTTAGAAGCTGAAAAAAACTAACCTTTGACCTCAAAGATTACTGTGAACTAGAAACTGCTGAAATGCCAGAGTCACTGTCTTCATGCCATGTGTTCTGCACTGTCCTGGACTCGGAGAGGTTTCCATCCAATGAAGACACCCATGCTGCAAAAGGGACACGTTCAAGCTATAGGCCTATAGCTATGAAATATACAAACATTCAATAAATAAATTACATATTAACAATTCTGTGAAAAAAAGTTCTGTTTCATTTTCTATACATTTATGCTACCTGCTCTTGGTACTTCAAGGCTACAAGCTAAATCATTAGCCTGTATGAAATTCCAATGGTAACATTAATTCTTTCATACATCCATTCATTTTTCACATCTTAATTTTCCTAATCATGGTCAAAGGGGGGCTGGGACCTCTCTCAGATACCACTAGGGAGGGGGCAACAGTGCAAACATGCTAACACTAAATCTCATTTAAGTATGTTAGCATGCTAATATTTTCTTTTCAGCACTGCACAGTTTGCATTCAGCTGATGTTGATGGCAGTAATCATCAGGAAGGAGGTATTCTTCAAAGGCTTACCGTTTCAGATAATGATATTTGATATCCTACTTATAATTCCCCACATCCAGAGAGAACTGAGGATGAAAGATCCCTCTGGAGAACATTTGCTGCATAAACTGTTGATATTTGAGAAGTGAAAAAGACACCGACTCTTTCTAACATTCACACCTAACACAAGGGCCCATTTCTTCATGGCATGCTTGGCTAAGTGAAGCTAGTTTTTTTTTTTTTTTTACTTGCTTTACCCTCAGTCACTCCTACCCTTACCACTACTCATATGACCCCTACAACTTCCCTCTCAGATCACCCAACTGGAGCTATGTATGGGCCCAAGGTACATTGGGTGAGGGGTGGTGAGAGGCGTGAGGGTACAGCTGCAGCGATCGTCTTGGATGACAGGGATGCAAAGGCGTCCCTTTCATAAACTGTTCAGAGTATCAGCACAGAAACCCTGGCCAATGAGGGCTCAGCAGGCACTAAAATGGCCAAACCAATGGCTGAGTGTTTGCCCAGTATATAAACAGGGAGCAGAGACCTCCAGAGCTGGGTGACCCCTATTTTGGCTTTGGTGAACAGGATCTGATCCCAAGGACTGTTACCTCTGTTCTTGTCTTGTCTGCAGGTAAAGAAATATCAGCCGATTAGTTTTCTGGTGTTAATGAAGGGGGAAGAGAAGAATGTATGGATCCAGTCATTTTAAATGTCTCGAATAGCTATTTTATGGTGTTTTTGTTTTTACTGCTATTGAGGATTTTGAACTTAAAATGTTCAAAGGATAAAGGCACAACAGTTCTGGGATGTTTGTATCCTCAAGATGAATTTGGAAAGTCCCACTGGAAATAAGAGGTTGCTCAGTTTTGGCAGATTTAACTAAGTTGACTCCAGTTTTCTATTAAGTTGTTTTAGAATTACCAGCAGCAGAAATAGCTGAATGCATTCTCTCTGGACAGAGAAATCTCATTTATGAGCACAGGCGCTTTACCTTTGATACATGTGGAGGAACAGCCTGAGGACCGCGGATGTCCTGCAACTAATTTTAGTCATTCATACGTTTATTTTTGTTCTTTCAGCTTTTAACCTCTTGGGACAATCGATTAAACTTAAAGGGGCTTGTTTTCTTGTGATAAAAGTGCATGTGTGTAAGACTGAAAATCAAACTGAGATAATGAGTTTATAGATGGATCGTTCTAAGTAGAGGAATCTTGGACTGTGGTGCAGTGAGAGGTAAAAAAAATGTCTACAGCTCATTATAATTTTGTCACGAGTTTAACATGGCGACAACTTCAGTGTCTGTCCTGTGATGCCAACTTGTAGTTTAACTTTTCCAAAGTTTGACTCTGTCTCTACACATTTAAGTTGCTGCTTGTATGTTCTGTGAAAAGTGAGGGTGTATAGTCAGATGTGCTGCTACTGCTAAAAATACTCGCAGAACACATGTTCCTTCCCCTACCCCCATTTCAACTGGATATATGAGCCTTTGGAAACTGAGTGACACTTGTTACCAGGATTCCTCTGCTTAGACTTTGCAGCTGTCCTGGTAGAATATCTCATATCTCCAAATTACGAAACATTTAATACATCTATTTAAATCCCCATTGTGGACCGAGTCAGATTGGTTAATGAATATCTCAGGATATCCTAATTTTGCTTCTGTTTTCCTGTCTTTGCAGTGTTAGAAAGCAATCATGCCTTTCGGAAACACCCACAACAACTTCAAACTCAACTACAAAGTTGAGGATGAGTTCCCAGACCTGTCCAAGCACAACAACCATATGGCCAAGGTCCTGACCAAGGAAATCTACGGCAAGCTTAGGGACAAGCAGACACCCAGCGGCTACACTCTGGATGATGTTATCCAGACTGGTGTGGACAACCCTGGTGAGACCCATAGGGATTATTAACATTAGACAAAATAACCGGGTTGTTTAGAAAAAAAAAGCTATTCTTTATTCATAACCCATCTTCTCGCACTCGTTCAGGTCACCCCTTCATCATGACTGTTGGCTGTGTCGCTGGTGATGAGGAGTCCTATGAGGTCTTCAAGGATCTGCTGGACCCCATCATCTCCGACCGTCATGGTGGATACAAGCCCACTGACAAGCACAAGACTGACCTCAACTTCGAGAACCTGAAGGTACAGACCTGCGCTTGATTTTTCAACAAAGGGCAGTACAGCTGTCGGAAAACCACGTAACATATGGTTTGATTTCCTTTTTTCTTTAGGGTGGTGATGATCTGGACCCCAACTATGTTCTGTCCAGCCGTGTCCGTACTGGACGCAGCATCAAGGGATACACCCTGCCCCCCCACAACAGCCGTGGCGAGCGTAGAGCTATTGAAAAGCTGGCTGTTGAGGGTAAGCTATAATTATTTCGGGCCAAAACAATGCTCAAGGATGCTCAAAATTAACCCATAAAGATCTCAAGCTCTTAAATATTCAGGCTCTTATGATTGCTGTGACCTGGATGGCTGAGATTCTACAACATAAACCCATTGAGATACAACAAAAGAAAACATATTTTGAGCTTATTCTCATCCATTTAAAGATAAATGAGCCACCGTTGATATACCTCCTAACAGTATGTCTTGTCCCTGCAGCTCTGACCAGCCTGGATGGCGAGTTCAAGGGAAAGTACTACCCCCTGAAGTCCATGACTGATGCTGAGCAGGAGCAGCTGATCTCTGATCACTTCCTGTTTGACAAGCCCGTCTCTCCTCTGCTGACCTGCGCCGGTATGGCCCGTGACTGGCCCGACGGTAGGGGCATCTGGTGAGTGTTAAACCGTCAGTAAACGTATGAGATTTGTACTTTTATTGAACATCAAACTAACTCCACATTTTTGTCTTCTGTCAGGCACAACGACAACAAGAGCTTCCTGGTCTGGGTGAATGAGGAGGATCATCTGCGTGTCATCTCCATGGAGAAGGGTGGCAACATGAGGGAGGTCTTCAAGCGTTTCTGCGTTGGCCTGCAGAAGGTACGCAATAACTAGCCAAAAGTCACGGGTGTCGTTATTGCTATAGTCCTCTAAATGTCTCTAATAACTCTCAGATTGAGGAGATCTTCAAGAAGCACAACCACGGCTTCATGTGGAACGAGCATCTTGGCTACGTCCTGACCTGCCCCTCCAATCTGGGTACCGGCCTGCGTGGTGGCGTGCACGTCAAGCTGCCCAAGCTGAGCACGCATGCCAAATTCGAGGAGATCCTCACAAGGCTGCGTCTGCAGAAGCGTGGCACAGGTATGTTCGGAGGTTTTCTTGCAGCACGGCCCACCAAATGACTTCTCTCCAGACCGCAGAACTCTGCCGGAGGATGCGATGACGATTCAGCATTTCCCCCCCTTCTTGTGACTTCTCCATAGGTGGTGTGGACACTGCATCCGTGGGTGGTGTGTTCGACATCTCCAACGCTGACCGTCTGGGCTCCTCCGAGGTGTACCAGGTCCAGCTGGTGGTTGATGGTGTCAAGCTGATGGTTGAGATGGAGAAGAAGCTTGAGAAGGGCGAGGCCATCGACAGTATGATCCCCGCCCAGAAGTAAAGAGGGACAATCTTCCGTTTTTCTCGTGACCATTCATGTGCAATCGAGCCAGCCGACGGGCGTGCAGAGGAAACAGCCGCTCACCTAGAGACTCTTGACTCTGCCGACCTCTTCTTCTTCTTCTTCTTCCTTCCAGCTTTTTTCTTCCTTTTCTCTGTCCATCATCCCTTTTGTCACGTTCTCCTGTGTTGGTTGGTAACATCCTGGGATCAGCCTCCACTGAGCTGGGATTACCCGGCAGACGTGGCATCACCTACTTTTTGTTATAAAAAGTTTAGAAAAAGTTATTGAAACGGTTCAATAAAAAAAATGCCCCATGAAAAAAAAATATTCTGGTCTTTCTTGATGGAGCCTGAGAAGTTAAAGCCAGGGACAAAAAACTCACACCAGTCTATGTGACATAGCTATGAAAGCACGACACCAAAATGAAGGAAGAAATGCCAACATCAGTGAATTTTATTCATCTTCAGTACCATGTTCTCCTCATATACCACAACCACTCAATCTCAGTTTACAGTTTGCTTCTGAGGGAAGGAATTTAACAGCAGAGCAGAGCAAAATGACTCCTACAAGTCAAAACTGTGTGTGTTATTCAGTCTATTTTGCATATAACATCAACTGGTTCCAAAATCAGTTTTGAAATGATGGTGCATGTTAAATACTGAGCCCCCCCCCGGGGTCCTAATACTGCCGTGCTCCAGCATTTCTGCAACACTCGGGTCAACAAAATCTCTTTTTAAAGATGTTTTCACAGTAGATTTCCTCCTTTAACACAATGCTCATCCATCTCATACTATACGAGTGAGCTGTTTTGACTCTAAATTATATTTTTTTCTTCTGTTTCACATAAAAAATTTCTCACTGAAATACTCAGTAAAACAACCTGATTCATATTTGAGATCAGAAGACGGCAACATAACTTTTTCTATGGCTTGATTGCAACCTAGGGCTTTTTTTTTCCTTTTCTTTTTTTAAACATGTCATGGAGTTTTTTTGGGATCTGTGTAAGTTCAAGTTAAATTTCTATCCTCTAGCAACAAGGTGGAATAACGTCACTGTATCTCACCGGAGCCCTTTCCGTTTGTTGTTGTGAAAGGGGGAGAAAAAAACCAACAAAGAAATTAATAATCTGGCGCTTCAATTAGCAAATTCATGTCTAAAAACGGACTTAGTCTGCATTTCATACAGCCAATCCAATACTTACTGTGCATCATGTTTCATTTTTTTCCCCAGTAAAACCCACACTCTGAAGTCATGCAGGATTGCAGGTTGGTTTTGTTCCCCATTGTCACTGACAGAAACTGCTTTAATCTAGTATTACTTCCCTTGCTCTAGCTATAAATAAACCTTGAGCTCTAAGATATATACTATATTCATATATTTTATATACAGCCATCAACTGGCTGATATAAATCCTGTTTTTTAATGATATTATTCTAAAAAATAAATAAAGTACCTGTGCAAATATCCACAAATCGAAGTGTTTCACATTTAAGACATTGGCGCCCTCCAGTGGCTATTTCTGGGCATTACCTATACAGGTACACTGGAAGGAGCTGATTCAAGTCAAAGCAAAGTGCATTGAGGTCTATATTACCTAATGCTAATATACACCACAATGAGAAACGTCCAGGGAGAGGACAAGGACAGACTCCTTGGTGTCCATTTTGGCGTCCGTTTCTCAACCTGAGGGGGATGGTGGCTCAAAACCGGCCTCCCCTGTTGGACTCCATGAAACAGCACACACCAAACGGGACTGAGAAGATGTCACACGACGTGGGAGAGAGAGAGAGAGAGAGAGTGGATGGTGGCTGTGAGCTTCCCAGTGGGAAACAAAAGCCAAATGCGCATTGTGACGACAGAAAAAAGTTGTCGGTGCGTATGAAAGGCAGGGGACAGATGAAGTTGGCATCACCGTTAAAGTGTCGGGAGTTGGTGAGTTTGTGATCGGGAACGGTATGGGGGGCGGAGCGGGGAAAAGGGGATGGGCTGTTTGGTTAGGGTCACCATGAGTAAAGCCACAACTGAGAGATAGTATTAACAGTAAATCAGCAGCCAAACAATATGACCTCTGTTAGCCTACGCAAATATCACAGTACATTATTCACTAAAAACAGGGGAGGGAGTATAGAAAGCTTCCTTTTTTTTCTCTTTTTACATTAAATATGTACTGTATGAAGGCGCTGGGGGCTGTTCACTGTAAAGGCAACTGGACTAACAAGAAGAAAACACTGTCCACACCGCCTTCATCGTGCCTTTCTGGATTCAGAATGCTCCCCCTCCCCGATCCCCACAGTCATCAATAATGGACAGAGCAGTTTATATACTGTGCCACAAGAAGAAAGAGGTGGACATGTGGGAGTGTACATTACTTAAGGTGAGTGTGTAATCTGAGACGTTTTGCTGCTTGGCTGATCCACTTTGGGTGTTTCCCACCAACATGAGATGATGCGTAAAGGGGAGATCAAATGGCACCGAATAGAACCGATAGAAGAGTTGCACTGCATCGAAAGTACACCAGACTTACAGAGGTATCTCTTTGTTTGTGGAGGAGTGACCACCAAATGTTTTGACATCCATGGACGTCTTTCTCAGAGCTAAAATCAGGTTAGGCCCTGTTTAGAAGTCGACTTCGTCTCAACATAAATGCCCTTTCAGTGTTGTGAAAAAGATGTCTTTACAGCAAATTGAGAAATACACTCCCCGTCCGAAAAAAGGTCACACAGCCTAATATTTTTTTTGGGATCGCCTTCGGCTTCATTTTTTTTTTTACCAAGATTTTGTATTGATGATGTGAGAATTGGACCGTTTGCAAAGTCTTCTCCAGCACATCCCAAAGATTCTCAACAGGGTGAAGGTCTGGATTCTGTGGTGGCCGATCCCTGAACCACTCTTTCACAATCTGAAACCGATGAATCTCGGACATCTTGGAATATGATCGTGCCATCAGGCAAGCAGGAATAACCCGCTCATTCATTCATTCATTCAGGTGGTCAGGGGATCTCATTCTTTGGACGCTTAACATTGCTGAACTTAACACCTGACCAAGAGCATCAACCCAAGATCATAGACTTCCCCCACAGGCTTGCACAGTAGGCACTAGGCATGATGGCTGCATCACTTCATCCTTCTCTCTTCCTACCCTGATGCTCCCATCACTCTGCAACAGGGTACATATCTGGATTAATCAGACCACATGACCTTCTTCCATCGCTCCAGAGTCCAATATTTATGCTCCCAAGCATAAATACTGATGGTTGTTTTCTTATGGCTACACAGCTGTTTAGTCCCAATCCCCTTGAGTTCCCTTCACATTGTGGGTTTGGAAATGTTCTTACTTTCACTATTAAACCTAGCTTTTAGTTGTACTGTAGTTTTCCTTCCATTGGATTTCACCAAACATTGTTTTCTGACCACATTTCTTCCTCAAAGATGATGGTTCTCCACTATTCTTCCAGTTTTTTAATAATGCGTTGGACAGTTCTTAACCCAATTTTAGTAGTTTAAGTTATCTCCTTGGATTTTTTTTTCTGCTTGATACCAATAATTTCACCCATCTTAAACAGACAAACATCTTTTCCACAACCATAGGTGTCTTCTGACATGGTTGTGTAACCAATTAGAAGCTACTCCCTGCATTAGTTAGGGTTAAATAACTATTTATCCAATGGCAGGCTTTTACCTATTTGCTTTGTTAAATCCAGGTGGTGACTTTTTTTTTTTTGGGACGGGGAGTGTAGTTTAGATATTTGGCAAAGTCATCTTTTTTTTTAAATATATTTTTCTGTGAGTGTAGTAGTCATTGTTTAAAAGATTTCAATAGATTTTTTTCTTCTTTACCATATTGGTCACTGTTGTTTCTTCAGTGCAACTCATTGGAAAAAAAGGTAGAGCAAGTGAGAGGTTTAGAAGTGAGTAGGGCTGACGGACAATGAATCCAGCCAATCAGAGAGCATTGAGGTACATCTTAGAGTCTTAGATTAGATTTAAGATAGAAAAATGAGTTTGTTTAAAAAAAAAAAATAAATAAAATCAAATTTTTCATTTTTTGCTTGTGCCAGGTCAAGAAATTAATTTAACTTCAATGCCATTAAATTTAAGATCCCACTGGCTCTCAGGTGTCAGAGTCCATCACTGATTGGCTATTTGTGTTCCACATCCACCTCTGATTGGCTGTTTCAAAAACCCATCAACTCCCACTGACCTTAATCCCGTGCGGTTCTCACTGCTGTGCTGCATGTACGCGATTCAATGCAATGCTCTGCAGCTGCTCGTCTGATCACTGAGTCGGACCATCTTCACATTATGCGCGCATTATTGTCCCCAGGTGATGGGAAGTCAGCAGATAATCGTTAGTAAGGAAAAGAGAATGAACAGTGTATGCAGCTGACATTTAAAAGAAGGGTTTAAAAAAAGGGGGAACTGGGTGGTCGGTGGACAGGAGATGTTCTTATGTGGTGATGAAAGTGACAGTGGGTAAAAATAATGATCAGAGCATAACAAAATAAAGAGTCATTATGGCTAAGAGTAGCAATAAAAATATTCAACTAGATTCCATCTGATCCAGATCCAGTGGTTGTAGTAGCTCGGTGAAGAGCTGGGTGGAGGTGATTGGGTGGACGGGGGTGCTTCAGTTCTGCGTTACTTTTAGGGTCAGATGTGAGCGTATCAGTGTGTGTATGTGCGTGTGTGTATGTGTGTGTGCAGGGGGGGGTTTATTTAAGGAGACGGATGGAGAAGTTCCTTCTCTCGGGTCCAGCCCCTCACCCCGTCTCTGCTTTTTTTTTTTTCTTCTTCTTCAATTCCCTTTGCACACACACAAACACTCACACAAAAACCAAAAAAAAAAATAGTAATTGCACGCTTGTACGCAAACAAACCCTCTGGCTCAAAGTTCAAGGTCCTTAGAGATTTGGGTGGCAATGTCCCGAAAAGCTAGCGGTGCCCCCCAGAGTCGTGTGTAGCGCACCCCGTTAGAAGTCTCGGACGTGCCCGTGGAAAGATGGCACACCTCGGCCTCGAAAGCCACGCGGCCCCCTGCCACGCCGTGGGTGCAGGAGAGCAGAAAGGGGCCGGAATGGTGGACCTGACAGCCACATCCGAGCGCTGCCTCCCGCAGAGCCATTACCACCTCCGCAGGGTCCCGCCGCCCACCGCTTCTCAGATTCCAGCCACGTCCGACGGCCCGGGGCTCGGACGCTTTTTGATACCCAGGTAGATGGCAACTACAGAGGAAGGAAAAAAAAAAAAATGTTCAGGCTCTGAGCCATGACTGCTCTACTAGTCTCTCTAAGCAGGTGGAACACAAGTACTCACCTTGTGACCGCAAATCTCCTGATTCCCTCAGATTCATTTGTGACCCTGTAGGGCAAACAGACAGAGTGAGAGATAATCCACCGGACTACAGCCGGCCTTACAACCGATCCTCAATTGTCAGATGAGGTTGGCATTCAGCGGTGGATACTATACAGTGCAAATAAACAAGCTTCAGCAACAACAAGCATGTCATGTGCAGAACGTCGTGTCGTCATCTCAAAGGAAAGTATGTCTCCGCTTTCTAAAACACAATCCTACTAGCATGCAGACATGAATGCTCTCCTTAACCTCACGTGTGTGTTGCACATTCAAAATAATCTCTCAAACATGAAATAAACAATAATGTTTCACCTGAACAGAAAGCATAAAACACCATTTCTAAGGGTATGTTTATGCACAGGATGGTAAAGGAGTACAAGACTTGACTGATCCTGAGAGTGAAAAATAAAACTCTAATGACTTTTTCTTGATTGCAACCATGCTTGAAACCAAAGTGTGTGGGACCTAGACAGAATGAAAACGATAAGCAAGGCATGCAGACAAAAGTAAGACGGAACAAAAAGTCAGGTCTTCGTTGACGTTCAGATTCCACTGTGAGGCAGGCAGACAGACGGGGCAGCGCAGGCAGACAAGAAAGAAGCGAGAGACATGGGAACTTACTAACTGTTTTTGATCCTTGTGGAAGAGTACAACCCGAGACTGATTTGTTTGAGCCCTGGCGCTTGGATGGGTCAAGGTTGACCCTGATGCCATAACAGCAGGAAAGCGGAACAAGATAAAGACGGAGAAAAAACAGGGAAGGAGCAGGGGAGGGGGGGGTTGGGGTGGGAGGGATGTCAGAGAGAATATAATTGAATCACAGGAGAGCAAGTGGTGAAGAAGAGTGCAGCACGGGGGCTGATTGGCAAGGATAAAGCTGAGGTTTGATAAGATTAGACATGTGTGATTATGACGACTGGAGGGGGGGGGGAGGCAGAAGGGAGCGGTGGATAATCCAGGGCCACAGAAGGGCTTGCAAAAAAGGCCTGGGTGTATATAATGTTATGATAAGCATGGACCAATACCCAAGCGATGCTCAAGCTGAAACGCAGAACTTCATGACGACATTATTCAAGGTCCATTTATCTTACAGCCAATAAAAAACAAACAAAAAGGGAAAAAAAAAACAGAAGCTGCCACCACTAGCACCTAATGCTGTTTGCTCTGTGACCGCAACTCCACAGAAGATGCTGTGAAAAATGTCATAAATAATGATTTACAAATCTTATAAACCAGCTTTTCATTCACAGCAGAACAAAGAAATATCCAACGTTGGACGAGGCTTTTATGAGTTTGTAAATACCATTTTCCTTATCATTAAAAGTTGGGACGGGGTAAACAAAACTGGAGAGGAAAAATGGGAGGGACATGTTGCAACCAAAGGCCCATTTATGCTCCCTTTATGCATGTAAATAGGCCTGTTTGTCAGAGCTCAGAGTTCACCTCTGAGCTCAGACGCCAGTTTCAGACAATAACAAACATGGCGACTATGGAGGGGATCATGATAATGTACATTCTCAGAAAGAGACAAAAGGATGCAACGCTGTAGCTGGGTCACTGGTCTGTGCAGCCATTAAATACATCACACTTCTTTATTCCTTGCGCAGGTCGCAGGTTAGCTAAACTGCTCGCCACTGCCCCCACGGTTTCCGGTAGTACTACTCCGTTGGCTCCGTCAGGGTATGCATCCCCAAGGGGCCCCGGATACTGACCGAATTATGCACGTAAAAGGCGGACAAAAGGCTCTGTATCTGTCTTTAGGAAAGAGCATATACGGGCCTTAACAAATCAGTAGGTTTAAAAGACCGCCTTAGAGAGGCAGAGTCTCTCAGAAGTAAAGTGATGCAGATATTCCACAATCTGCACAGAACTATGTATTAATTGTAAAACAATTTTAGATTAATGTAAAACTGCACAGACTGAATATTCCATCTTCTCTCAGTCATAATATAATCAAAAGATTCAGAAAATCCGGAGGCATTAAAGGAAAAATAACCTGTTCTTTTTGAACAAAAATAAACTGTAAAAAAAACACATTATGTACATCAAGCTTTAAAATGTTCACATAATATAAAAGAAAACCGTACACATTAAAGCAGGATACAGTGTAAACATTACTACTATTTGAAAATATTTGTAATCAGTTAGTTTGAATAACCAAGGTAGTACAGCGTGACTTTATTACACATCATCACACTTTGGGGTATCAGTATGTTCCTCATTAAACTGAAAGAAGACATTTTGGTTGTTAAAACAAAGCAAATGTAAACAATATGTTCTTTTTTAAGCGTATTTTAAAAATAACCGATGCAGTGACGTTTGCTTGATACTTTCAGTTTAGATCAATGCTATTGGCTCATTGATCACTGAATCGATGTATGGATGTAGAAAGACACGTTGTTGTTCCCCTACTAATTTAGGAAAAGTGCTAAAGTTTAAAGAACTTTTGGGTGAAGAATAAACTAGAAATCCATCTGAATGATGTTTTGTAAAGCATTTCTAATATAGATAATAAAGTTTTCATATTGCAGCCTCACACACACACACACACACACCTGGAAATTGGCTGCAAGGATTTTTACAATCGTCCCCTAAGAGTTCCATCACCAGTAAGTACACATACATATTAAAATGTGAAATATGGGAACAATTTCTCCATTTATTCCTGTTGAAATATGGACAGATAACAGTTATTATGCTGAGTTAAGTGTTTTCTGCTTCGTTCACATGTAACTTCTCTACCTTAAATCTTCAAAAGGAGCAGTTTTTAATCTATCTTAAAACCTTTTCAGCTCCATGACACTTTAGCCCCCTTTTCCACTTACCCTGCTCTACTTTGCTCTACTCTACCCGACCGGCTCTACTCTACCCGACCGGCTCTACTCTACCCGTTTTCTGATGATTAGTAAACAACTATGTAATAATAACACTGTAACCATTTTTTTTTTATTATTGGTGAAGTCCTAGAGTCCTATCTTTTTAGATGAGTGAAGGTTATAAAGATTTAAATTTGCATTGTATTTCCAATAACATTCAGTACGCAACTGAAAACAGGAAGTATTGTGTTGCATACTAGTGTGGTAATACTTCCCCTGACTGTTTCATTTTTCCAAAAATGCCAAATTGTCTACTTAACCATAAATTTCACTGCCATAGCCTATCAGTTAAAAACCATGCAGCTTATAATGGAAGCCTTTCATTTTTTCCTCATTGGACCACACTGTAAATTCTTTGGAAGCCACTGCAAACTACAGACTGTCTCTACTCCTTCTCTTGTGTGTTTATTGCCAGTCAGCAAACAACAATTACACAGCTACTGTTACCGGTGGTCTTTAAAAACAGTTGAGAGTCACTAATCTGACATGTGATGTGTAGCGTGCGTTCACCTGCGAGTGAGTTTCGAGGTCAGCTTGGTGAAGAGGTTGGAGGTTGCCCTGGTGCGAGCGTGGGGCAGCGGGCTGGGTTCATGGTGGGACAGGGTCGGTGACGTGGGTGGGGCGGAGTAGACCGGTGGGCCGCGATCCCTTAGCTGCCCCCCATGAAAGGTGCTGCGGATTGTGGAACCACGGGTGAGGCGGCATCGGTCCGAAGAGGAAGAGGAGGAGGCGGCTCCGGCTCCAGCCATGCTCAGCGTGGAGGGGGAAGCCGCAGGCATGCGGTGGCCGAGGGAGCTGAACGGAAGAAAAAAGCAAAGGGGATTCCGTCTTCAGCTAGCTCAGATATTATTTTTGTTAACCACCTTTCTTTCTTAACTGGTACTGAAAACGTCCCATAGATCAGTGGTTCCGAAACTTTTTGAGCCATGACCCCCAAAATAACACACATCGGTGTTCACGACTCCCTCCCCCCCAATCCGGTGAAGACAATGATTGATTGCATGATATCAGATGGGTCATCTTGCAGGATCCTCTAAATATAAGGCTTGAAAACTGTCAGAGTCGTCATAAACAAGGATTAATGTGGATTTATGCATTAATGTTTTTAAAAAAAGAAGCTAATTTTAGATTTATCTCTGCATTAATGGTTTATTTTTGACAGCCATGAAAAAAAAAAATCCCAAATTTATTTGATAAATGTCGGTTAAATATATTTTTCATAATTATCTGGCGACCCACTGAAATGATCTTGCCATCCCCAGTTTGGGAACCACTGCCATAGATAATATACCTGTTGTCTTTGCCGTTCTGCAGAAGCGAGTGTCTGTCAGCGCCCGAGCGGTCCGTGCACACGTATGTATTCCGGCGTGTCATGGTGCTTCCAGGGATGTTATTCTACACAAAGAGGAAGAGTTCAACAGGCTGATATTATCTAACTGTGTAACGACTCAGAGGCACGACACAAAGCTAGGATCTATATCTAAAGCTCCATTTATTTATTTATTTCTGTAGTGGAGAAAAAAACATTCACACAATATCTCATACATATGACAACGCTGGACACACTCTTCACAAATATACTGATTAAACAACAGAGTGTGTTCAGCCAGAGACTTCTTCATAGAGATTCATACTGGAGGTCATTACTGCCCAGTGCAACAGCCTTAAGAACACTTCATATCTACATCTTAAACTTTTCAAAAGAGACAACAAATTATGAAATTTAAACCAAGCACCACCATTAATCAGGTAAATAGATATTTTTTCTATCTAAGCCCCACCTTCAGTTAAAAGGACAAAAAAGTCTGAGTTAAAAATGATCGTTAAGAAAAATTTGAGTTTACTCTATTTGATGAGGTGAAAAAAAATAATGTTGAAATGACCTGATTAATCACAGTTCACTCAGTGATGCTGCATTATCTATTAAGGAGGAAAAACCTTCAGCACGTTGATTACGTTTTATCACACAGCAATGTAAAGATAACATGAGATAACTTTATCCAGCACTACACAACAAATCTGTAGACAGCGAGGATTAAACACCGTTTGAAAAAGCCTAAATGGACTTGAGCTGCAACAAGGTTTTGTTCATATTTTGGCTAATCTGCAGTAAGCAAACTGCTCTTCTGGCCACTCACACTTCTTGTCATTGTTCATACTCTACAGATGCCCAGAATTCCCCAATTCCTGAAGAAAAAGTCTAAACATCACACATCACATTACACATCACACTTTGGCCCTGATTTACTAAGATCCCAATAAGTGAGCGCAAAATTGCGTGCGGCACAAATAAATTGTGCCTGTTGCGTTTCCATGATTAGCGGGTGATCAACTAAGATTGATTGCGCAATTGATAACGGGCGCAAACAGCCTTATTTAAAGGAGGATTTAGCGTGCGTAATTGATTCGCTGTGTAGAATGTAGAAGGAGAGCAAGATTGTCGCAAACGTAGAACAAAATCCGAACCAATGGAGATCGAAATATTAATGCAAGAGGCAAATAGAAATATAACAAAGACGTCTTAATGTCACCAGAAGGGCTGCAAAATGGGAGGGTATTTGACAAAAAGTAAATGCAGTTGGAAAAACAAAAAGAACATCAGACAAGGTTAAGAAGAGATGGTAAGATATTAGATGAAAAAAAAATCTCATAATAAAACCTCGGCAAATAAGACAGGTGGGGACCGACAGTAGAGATTCCTCTGACAAATACTGATCAACAGGTGCAGTGCGAGGAGTTCAGTCATTGCCACCCACTGCTCATGAGAAAATATTGTGAATATCCTTCAGCATTGGGCTGTTTCCTCTCATCCAAGCTGCGACTATCTCAGACAGTTAACGCCTGCCTTTCAGAAGCGCTAAATATAGGCGCAAAAACAGCCAGCGCAATCAATTCCACGTTTAGTAAATCACGTTGCGCATGCAAAGCTGGTTTAGTTGCATCTACTCCTCCCAGTATTTTGTGCGTTCTGGTAGAAACGCCCAGATTGCATATTCATTCAAGGCAAAGTGCAAAATGGATTGCGGCGCTATTTTGCCTGTTTAACAGGCGCATTCCTAGATTCGCCAGGTTGGTAAATCAGCTGCAGCATGTTTTTGTGTGTATTATCAAGCCTGTGAATCAGACTGATGTTCAGCATCGGGGTGTTTCCTCTCATCTAAGCTGCAGCCGTTTGTTGCTTATCTCAGACAGTTTACGCCCGTCTGCAGCAAGGGTTTTGTGTTTTAAGAGGCGCAAACCTTTAGTAAATCAGGGCCTTTGAGTTTTTGAGCAGTTGTCCAGAACCTCATTGATATTTCCAGATCAACCTATGATTTGGGGCCCCCTCACCGTGGTGGCAGTCATGTCTTTGCGGCGGTCTGGGATCTCCGACTTGTTGGGATTGTTGGCACTGCTAACCATCGGGCTGGAGGGAGGGAGGCTGTGGCTCCCCATCACACTGCAGCTGGCTTTACGTGAAGGCATCCGGCCCTCCCGCAGCTCCCGCTCGCCCGTGCTGGTCGGGCTCCGCTTGGGGTGCATGACGGGCATGGAAGGGCCGCCTTTGTTGTGGAGGACAGCAGAGCACAGACACACAGAGACTCATATAAGGAACAATCTGTGGATACAGCGGGCTCTAATATACTAAACAATTATTTGGATAAGCTCACTTTCATGAAATCTATAAAAATATTTTTACTATTTTGCATGAAGTCACAGTAGAAAAGAGACTCACAGAAGTCGCTGTGTCGTCGCTGCCTGTGGTAGGTGGAGGCACTGCGCTGGGTCTTGCTATGCGAGGAGGAGGTGGAGGAAGAGGAGGAGCCGGTGGCTGAGGAGTGCTTGTTGGTCCCGTTGGTGATGGGGCTGGGTCGTACCCTCGCCAGGGACAGGCTACTAGCAGTGCGGGCGTCGCTGCTCTCCTGTAACGTCAGATGAGCATTCGGTAGAAAAGAGTGAAGAAGTGTTGAATATGACAAGGATAGGAACAGATTATGAGGATGAAGATGGTTTTCAATCTTGTCATAAATACAGATTTGATAGAGAAATTTGACAGTAGGGGTTAAGTATTAAACCTCAATACTTTCTGAGATTTAGTTCTAGATTTAGTTTAGTACTTTCTGTTGTAGCTTCTCCTCATTGACTCATTTTTATTCAATCTTCTCCTCACATATTAAGGAACAACATGTATTTATCTAAAAGATCTCATAGTTCTATATTTTCCTAAAAAGGCGCTTTACTCAGACTTAAGGTTTACTAATGGATTCAAGAGTTTCTAAAAGTAGAATGGGAGGCAGAATCTTCAGTTATCAGACCCCTCTCTGTGGAACCAGGAAGCAGACAGCCTCTCCTCCTTTAAGATTGAGCTTTAAACTTTCCTTTTTGATCAAGCTTATAGTTAGGACTGACTTGGTGACTCTTTGCCATCCCTTCAGTTATGCTGCTGTAGGCTTACACTGCTGGAGGACATCCCATGATGCACTGAAAACCTCCCTGCACTTTTCCCTGCAGCTTGATTGCATTTAAATGTGTAATCCCCTTTTTAAATTATTCTTCTATTCTTATAGGATCATCAGTGAATATGAATAGACTATCAACAAATGGAAGGTAAATGTGCACAACTCACATCGCCTTTTCGGCCCAGCAATAAGTAGGTGGCGGTGACCTCGTTGTATTTCTGATTGAGCAGAGAGTCTTTGATTTCCTCTGAAGTGAAGCCCATCCCGACCATGACCTCTGAGTAACACACACAGGCAAAAACGACAGGTAAGAAGGGAGACAAACGTCGGATATCAGGACTACATTAACCCGGTTTGGAGGGATAAACAAGCAGCCAGCAGCCAGGCTGACTCACCTATACGTGCTGGATCGCTGTAGTCCTCAACAGGTTCTATATGGGGCTTCAGATCCTCCCCCTCATACCCTGAATTTATCCACTTGTCCTTCATGACTTGCTGCAGAGACCAAAAATAAATAAATAAAACAACACATGAAAAAGCCCCGTCTGAGTTTGATTATCACAAGAAAATCATTTCTGCCTTTTTTTCACTGTTTTTTTTTGCTGCTCACCTCAAGGGTGCAGCGTTTGGCGGGATTGAGCACCAGGAACCGGCGAAGGATGCCCTCACAGTCGGTGGACATATAGAAGGGCACGCGGTACTTTCCCCTCAGCACGCGCTCCCTCAGCTCCTGTTGGACACATAAATTGCAGGTCACACATAAAACGCCAGAAAAACTAGATGGCACCAAGACTCAGCGTGCAAGAAGCGTAAATGGTTGATGACAAAGACACATCATGTTCAGTGTGTAGAGGGATTTCAGCGTGCTGTCAGATATGTGAGGGGTTAAACACACATTTGTCTCCACCTCCTGGTAAAGCCGGGGGGTGGGAGGGGGTGGGTGGGGGGTATTTGATGCCATCTGCTCGATATAATACAGTATTTGTGATAATTTGAGTTCTTCAAGAAGCTTGCAGAACTCTTCCTGAAGCCTTCTTAGAGAATCGACCACAGAGTCTAAGAGATGAAGAATAACGATGCTGATGCCAAAATATTCACTTTCAAGCTCCTCAGACTTTTGTCTTTGTCTTATATTCTACATTTCCATTCATATTTTGCACATGTTTCAATATATTTCTGAAACTATTTCCTGTTTTCGTGTCATATATAAAGAATTAAGGGACTTCTTTTGCACAAAACCGTTAAACTCGTAA
This sequence comes from Atherinosoma microstoma, assembly GCA_037177055.1. Lineage (NCBI taxonomy): Eukaryota > Metazoa > Chordata > Actinopteri > Atheriniformes > Atherinidae > Atherinosoma > Atherinosoma microstoma. The sequence goes on along the minus strand of JBBBVU010000016.1, from coordinate 332,761 downwards.
CATAAAATATACATTATGCAATTCATGCATTTTGAGAAATGAGTCATTTTTTCTGGTTATAAATATCAGACATAACAGACCATATTTAAGTCTTTCAACATCTCATAGACACAATTTTATACAACGGAATAATTCAGAAAACAGAAAAAACATTTACTTAAAGATGATTAAGAAAAAAGAAATGAGATAAGAACGCTTGTTTCTTGCAGGGAGTGAGTGGAAATGTTAAAAGCAGAGCAAAGAGTGGCAAAGAGAGAAACTGAAAACCTGAATTCCACATGTAAACTTGATTTGATTCAGATGTCATGCATACGTCTGTGTGAACCTGCAGTTTGAGCTGGTTGGACCCAGCAGAAATTCTTTCCACACTAATTTGACTCATATTGACAGCTGTGCTGTGACATAAACTCTCACTGTTTTTAAAAACCAAAACACTCTTTTAAACCCAAATGAGATTGTTGACAAGATGCATTTCATTAGAAGTCAACCAGTTACACTTAAAACAATCTAGACACAAATCCCCTCCTCCATCAACTTGCCTTCAGGTTCTGCCCATCAAAGGGCAGCGAACCGCTGACCAGAGTGTAGAGGATGACTCCCAGACTCCAGACGTCCACCTCTGGCCCGTCGTACTTCTTTCCCTGGAAAAGCTCGGGTGCAGCATAGGGCGGCGAGCCACAGAACGTGTCCAACTTGTTCCCCAGCGTGAACTCATTGCTGAAGCCAAAATCTGCAATCTTGATGTTTGCATCGGCATCCAGCAGAAGGTTCTCCGCCTGAGTCATGCAAACGTTAAGAGCAAATGGCATGGATGGATGAGAGGAGGACAAGAGGAGGAGAAAAAAGGGATGTATGGAGACGCATTGAGGGAGGATCAGTAGTAGCAGAGAAAAACATGAATTTTGATACAGAAAAAACTGGAGATATCCTGGAGAGGGGATGCGCTTGCACGTGCTGATAATGGACATGACTCATACTGTTATATGTCACTGTGTATTTAGGCTCTGGCTGCAGACTCTTTACTCATCAGTGTGATTAAGATGCTAAACGACCATTTTTCGTGACACAGATTAAGATTAGTTCCAGATTTTGTCTTTCGTTGGAGCATAATCTGTCAGAGAATTAAACCTCCCAAGTTTTGGACTTGCCTTAATTCCCCCAACCTAAACCCCTTATGTCTGAAAGCTGCCTAAAACATCATCTGCTCAATCTAACCTTCAAATCTCTGTGGACAATGTTCTTCATGTGGCAGTAGTGGACAGCAGAGACAATCTGTGAACACAAAGACACAGAGAAACCTCAAGGAGTGACCAAGAAATAAAAAGATTTTTTTTAAAAACCATGCAGGGGTTGAGGAGTTTAGGTCTACCTGTCGAAATTTGGCTCTGGCTTCGACCTCCTTCATTCTCCCATGTGACACGAGGTAGTCAAACACTTCACCTGTAGGGAATGAAGCCAGATGCATTACTATCACTGTCTTTGGCTGCTTAAATACTGCTGATATAGGCAATCAATTTCATTCACATTCTGACATTAATATTTAATAAAGTGCAGCAGTTATCTATTTTCTCATCCTCAAGGGGAAACTGCTGCAAAACAAAGACTACTGGCGGAATTAAAGGAGTAGGGTAGTAGTTAACATAATGGATAATGCATTTTCTTGCCATAAGTTTGAGGACTAGATCAATACCACTCTCATATCTGTCAAGCTATTATTAAACTGCAGCCAGCCACTATTGAGACTAGAAAAAGGGGGGCAGTAGCCTAGCTGTGACCAAAAGTAACAAAGTCCATATAAAAAGCATCTAAAATTCATAAACTAATACTATGTATCTGTTTTTTATTTACATAGGACTATTTTTGGAAGGAGAAAATAATGTTTTCTACGGAAGTAAACTGTAGTTTTGTTGCTGGAGTACCAGATGAGAACAAGCTATTTGTTGTTAGCTAAAAGCTAAATCAAATTCATTTTTTTGCCATATATTACAGCCAAAATGATGGAAAGGGGGGGCATAGCAGTTGGAATGAGAGCTTTATCTGGATTTTTATGCTTTGTTGTCCTAAGTAGGCTCCAGTATATTTGAAGTACAGGACACCCATGTTTGAACAAAGTCTGCAGCCCGATCCACAGTCTTATTCCCAACAGTGTGGCAACATGGATAGTGGGCCAAGTCTGTGTAAAAGTCAAATGCAGAATTGATGTGGTGCAAAAATCTACTCCAAAGCATTTATTCAACTGCTATGAAATTTCCAAGGTTGAAGTTTTAGAGGGTAAAAAATTAGCTCTTCTAACGACACTATTTTGAGCAGCTTTTAGCTTCAGCTCGCTTGTTGGGAAACTTGATTCTCCAAACTGAGAGCACGCTGATTGCTATCTACTGTATGTAAAGAGTATATACATGAGCAATAACCTTACTTAAAAAAAAAAAAAAAAAGTAAAAATAAGAAAAATCCCTTTATACTTTGCCAACATTAGCTAATATTAGCCAGTTAGCTTGTGCACATGCTACACTACAGTATGTTGTGCTGTAGCAGCAAAACTGCAGAGCATATTCCCATAAAAAGACGTTTTATTTCTTTCCAAACTCCGTCTTGTGTGAATAAATATAAATATCCAAATATTGATAATATAAAAGAATCTCCTCTATATTCTTAATTTCCAAGATTTTTATTCACCAAGTGCCAAACCTTCTGCACAATATTTACACAGTCAGTAAACTCACCTCCACTGGCATACTCCATGACCAGGTAAAGGGTTTTATCTGTCTCAATCACCTCGAACAGCTGCACTGCAGCCCAGAAGAAAATGTGATGAAAATAAATGTATGCATTAGACACAATTCCTGCAAACATAAATAAGATGCAGCAATCCGCTGTTTAATATTATTACAGAGGAACCCGACAGTGATGCTGCAGGCTGGTGTTTCATTCATATTTTTTAGCTTTGGGATATCCAACCTCTTGACCTTTATATGAGGCTGCAGTTCAGTCAACAAAAACTCTTCTTACAGAATCACGCTACTGTCCGGTCACACACATACATGCATAAATCCACATACAAACAGAGAACATGACGTGCATATGTGTCTTACCTATGTTAGGGTGATTTAAGCCTTTCATTATTCGTACCTCCCGAAAAAGCTGGAAGAGGAAACAGAAGTTAGTTATCATGATAAATAACCCTCATCTCTGAGCCATTGCTTCTGAAGGCATCTCTGATTACTCCCCCCCTTGATGTTGTTGATTGAATGAAATGTGGTCTTTGAGGTGGGGTTTGTTATCATTTTTAAAGCCCTATGTGTTGATATGATCAGAGAGGTGTCAGGGTACGATTCCTCTTCAAGCTGCTCATTTGAACAGCAGAAATCAATGATCAAAACTGTTGTATTTAAGACTTTTTAGTCCTGTCAACATGGTTCCAAGCTGGAGTATAAAAGACCTGAGCTCAATTTCCATGAAGGAAATCTGAGAAGCAGCGTTGATGAAGACCAACACCGTCTCAAAGGCACAATATCTTCACCTAAAATCAAAATTTTGCTTCTTTTTAAAAATCCCTTTTTTCTAATGATGTCTAATCTTAAATGAGTGGAGTTACACATTCATCTTGAACCGTCATTCATTTGTTTATAACCAAGAAAGCAGAAAGTGGCAATCTGGTGAAACAGATTATATGAGGTAAAACCTGAGTTTGTACAACTCTATCAAGCTAGAAAGTCTTTTTATTCTTCAACACTGCCTGAAAAACAAGCTTTCGTGTCATTTCTTTACGTGGTCTTTAAGTATAGTTGCTTCTTGAAGGACTTTCCAAAGCTTTTCTTTGGATGCTGGTTGACTTTTGCTCCATTTTCTGTCAAGATGATCCCACATTGTTTCAATGTTTGTTTTCAGTCCAGTTCTTCTGTGATTTTAGCATACCTCCTTGTCTTCATGTCACCCCCTCCTTAGGAATGCCTTCTTGACAGCCACTCTTCCATGGAGACCACTTCTGAAGAGGCTTCAGCAAACAGTAGATGACACAACTTATCCCTCAGGATCTTGCAGGTCCTGTGTCAGGTCTTTGCTGGATTTTTATTTTGCTGCCGTTTCTTTAGGACACCCCATTCAGATGCTGCTCATCTGCTGCAGATAGCTTTTTAGGCTCGACACTTCTCGTGCCCTCCAAGTTGTTCTGTCTGCTCAAAAGTTTTGAAGTACAAGGACTGGACTGAAAATGTGGGAAACTTCAGAAAGCCTGGAGAATTATTTCTCAAGTCCACTTTGAAAGATTGTGAGGCAGCCAAATACAAAGAAGACATTTTACCCACATAATACGCTTTAACCATCTCAGCTATCTCAACATTATTCTTGGTTAATATGTAAATAAAGCCTACAAAATTAATTATGTGCAGTCATTTGAGCTGCTGAAGTGTAGTACATACTTAAAAATAAGCATATCAGTTGGAGAATTTGTGAAAACCTCACCATCGTTTAAAACAAAAAACAAAACAAACCCAACAACAAAAGGCCCACGCACAACTGTGATGAATATTCAGCCAACTTCTTCTCCTCTGAGCACATCTCCCTGCATGCGACATGTCTACTCTGAGGGATGTGTTTGTACACTTGTGTCAGAGCAGCACAGGGGATTAAATTTGAGCCAGCTCCCCTCATTTTATGTAAATAACAGCAACAAGAGGCCATCACTGACAACCAGTGACTCTCATCCACATTGTACAAAAATCATAGAAATAAGAAAGAAAAAAAAATAAATAAATAAAAACTGATGCTACTATAAGCTTTTCTATCCTCTCACCCCCCCCCCTTCCCCCCTCCAGTGTGTCCCCATCTATTCTCTCCTTCTTCATTTAGTTCTTCTCCTTTTCTTGCCGACGTCACTGTTGCCATAGCAACCCAAGTATTAAGACCGGGCTGTTTCCCAGCTTTTCCAGCTGTGCCAGAGGGAATCTTGGGATACGTAGTGCTGAGGCATCTCATTGCCCGGGCTGTCCCATTAATTCCTTGCTCATAACGGTCAGGCTTGGGGGGGGGGTCAGAGTTGTCAAAACAAGCAGCAATCCCCCGGCAACACAGCCCACCCCCATTCATCGTTAACGACTGCAGATAAACAGGGGCGTACGCCAGGAAGGGATGCACACGCTCCGTGGCAGCAAGGCTCCTCCTGCAACTCCTGGCTATAATTCAAATCTAACAGATGGTAACAAACGACATTAAAATGGACGTTTCGGGCTTGGATGTGTTATATTTTTTAAAATACACAATTCAAAGTACCTCATCTCATTGCTAACAGACATTTATTTCATTTCAGGTTTGAGAAGAGACGACAAAAATCTCCTATAATCTGTGAGAAATCCGTCTTCAAGGATGCTTTGTTTTGATTTTTTTCTCATTTATGGTTTCCCTCCCATTTCTCCATTCTTTTACCCATTTACAATACAACCCCCCCTTCTCTCTCTCTTTTCCTATTCCCCTCTACACACATTACGGTCCAGATTATGCTAATATGGGCTCTTTCATGTCTTCAGTCCTGAGGATTTTCCCTAGCCCACGGGCATGTAAAGAAGTCTGCTATCATCACAGGCCAATTGTAGCGGATTCTTTCCAATCAACCGCCAATCCTCCGCGTCTTTTTCCTCAATACTGTACTAAATGTTGCACCAAAATCTCTCACAGCAGCCAGTTTGAGTCCAATAAAAGAACCGGGCCGGAAGATGGGATCGCATGCATGTACAGATTACAGTTCCTGCAAAGCGGGTTATGCCCGGGCCAGGGGAGGGAAAGAAAATCCATTTACACTCATGATTTAAGAATCAGAAATATGATGAGTCAAAGTATCCGGATTACAAGTGGCCACAGAACCAAAAGGGCAAAAGAAAACAATGAAAAGGTGCATTTATGTACTAAAGCCTTGATAATACAGTAGCAACACAAGGTCACAGCTATCGCTGCACAGGAAATGCAGAGGAAAAGATTAGTTCCAAAATAGAAAAAAGTCAGGAAAAAAAAAACGTGATTAATCTCTTTCTGCTGTTCGCTCGGACGAAATCTATCGGAACATTTTTTGCTGTACGCAGACTAAAGAAAGGGCCTACAAAAATTTTTGTGCATGTTCACTATGTGGGACGTCGGGCAGACATCTTCCTGTCAAGCAAAATCACACACATGCTACACACATACAAAGCTTGATTATTTCATCCCTGATTTGATGCTTCTGGTTTGTTCCCCTCTTGCCCACAGGCACAGGAGCGGCCTTGTGCAGGCCAAGGGAAATGAAAAGAGAAAAAAAAAGAAGAGGAGGGAGAGACTTATGGCTGTATGCCGGTGACACTTGAGCCCATATGAGCATATAAGCAGCACTGCAGGATGCTGTTGTCTTCTCAAGCTTTAACTCACACGTTCTCTTCCACATCATAGTCCTTTACTTGATGATCTGCTCTGCAGCAGCAGCAGCCATCAACCAGCGATCAGATGTCCAGCACAGGTTTCCTGCTCCAAATGTCCCATAAATCAAGAAATAAATCTGCCACATCCCTGTCGGAGATTGTCTCACCTCCCCACAGAGGCTAAATACTCCATACAGTCTCTGTTTATAACTGAAGGAAAGCGCGGTACAGACACGTGTGTGCGGGGAAGACAAATTAAGAACACGCGCACACTCAAAAAAGAAAGGAAGCATGGGTTGGGTGACCGCGGTTGGCTGAGATGAGTCACCCCCCTCTCAGGGCAGTGATTAGCCAAGAGAGAGGCGAGGGATGATATGTGGAGCAGAGGTCTCCTCTCGCTCCCATCCAGTCCCTAGCACCTGCCAAACAGCATCACATCCCACGAGCCCTCTCTCCATCAGCTGCTCTCCTGCTCCTGCCCCTTCTGTGGAGGGAAACAGCTGAGGAGAAACCTCAACCTTTCTCAAAGACCCCCAACGGCACATCAGTGCGTTTTCTTTTTCAGTGAAAACAAGAAACATAACAGCCACGAAGACGGAAAGCGTCAGACGGAGCCAGTAGTTTTTCTTTGCTTTCTTTTTTTTATGTGCCAAAAACACAAGACAGATTAAACAGACGGGTGGTCAGTGTGTGAAGGAAACTCACCTTTTGTAGGCTGGTTGGGTTCAACTGAGTTTTGTCAATGATTTTTATTGCAACCTGGAAGAGACATGAAGGGATATCTGATTAGGTAAAGTAAACAAGTCACCATCTTAACATCATCATCTGAAACACAGACTGATCTGAAGATAAAGATTTTTTTTTAAATAACAAAAAGTTAATTATTATGAGCTATTTCTTTATGTATATTCTCATATTTTATTCATTTATTTCTCTATATAGACAGATATATAGATAAATATGAATTCTTTAAGACACAGTCTATTTAAAAGTGAATTAATAACACTTTTTCAAATGCTTTAACAAATAAGCAGAAGTTAGGGTTGATTATTTCTACAAAGGCACAGCCACTTGGCTTTATGCAGCTGGAGTTGACTTGCATGCTTCAAAACCAGATGCATCTTAATCTTTAATTGGAAAATAAATAGACCAAATAATTTGGAAATGGAACAAAAGGAATTGGGAAATTTCTAATGCAAGAGGGGAAAATAATAATAATAAGTTTAAAAAAAGATTCACATAATTTTGAAAAATCGGAAAATAAGTGAAGAAATCATAATAAGCATATAAGCAGATAAATACATTTAGACTTATTAGAATAAAATAAAATATTCAGAGATAAATCAATGAAAATAAATTAATTTCCATACGTATCTATGCATGTTTTTTTTTGTATATTTCAACATTTTCTTTTTCCTTTTTATTCTTTTTTTTAGAGTCATTCCTCTGTTTAGTTATTATTTAATTCATTTCTTATTTATTAATCATCATCATTTGCTCTCTCTTTGGGGTCTCCATGAATAATTCCATGCAGCAGCTCTTCCTGCTGACTGATCACTGATCTCCATCTTCATCCTCAACATCCAAAAAGTATAAAAAACATCATTCACAGGAGCGTGATACTAAGATTACAGTCTAAAATAAATAAATGTAGACTGAAACCGTCTCCGTCTGAGGGAACGGATTCTGGTGCAATGGTAACGTCTAAACCTGTAGTCAGGTTGATTCGAGTGATTTTAACCCACTCTGACAAGAAGTGGTGCAGACAACCCAGACTGTGATCACAGTTTTCTACCAGTCCTTGTTTCAATGTATTCAGAGAGTCACACAAAGACTTATTTTGAAATACAATCCAACATGTTATTTATCGTCACTTAGAACTGATATATAAACCTTTATTAAACTCCATGCAGAATAAATATTTCTTTAACAGTAAATTATAAATATTAAGATAATTTCCGATCAAGTGTTTTGATCTTATTATTGAAAATTAAAGTTCCCCATATTTGCAAAGGTTGGCGTTCCACTAACCCTCCATTATTTGTCTCGATAAATTAAGGGTGCAGCTATTAAAAGAGGGATTCAATCAGGAGGTGAGATGTGATGTTTCCCCAATCACCACCATTCGAGCCCTGTCTGAGGGTTGTCTAAACTTTTCATTGGTGTTAGATGAATTGTAAGAAGTGCATATATCGGCTACACGTCCATCCACTCATCCACTTCCTCCCACACCGGGCCTCCCCCTGCTACCGCCTCTCACCTCCTTGCCCGTCAGGATGTGGCGGGCCAGCTTGACCTTGGCAAAGTTTCCCTTGCCGATAGTCTTGAGCAGACGGTAGTTGCCGATGTGTGGCTGCTCGTCAGAGCAGGAGGGGATGGAGTTCCTGCACCGGGCGCCCAAAGAGCGGCTGGACTGGCTGGTGGCCTTGTCTGCACGACTGGCCCCCAGTGACACATGCTGGGACGAAGAGAAAGGGGAAAGAGGGGTTAGAGAGAGAAAGAGAGAGAGAGAGGAGGAAGGGGATCCCCAATTATGCCAACAAAAATGTACGACACACTGCAGCAGCATCATCAGCGGGCTGGAGGGGCACAGGGAGCGCTAATGGTCTGCTGAAGCCAAATGATCTGGGTTAGTCCACGCTGACTTGGCAAACCTGATCATGAACTCTGTTCAATGAACAAAATAAGCAAAGTTTCCTGCTTTTAAGGCAGAAGAAACTCTATTAGAGAGCATATATTCACTTTACAGCTAACTTTATCACTAGCATACAGAGCACAGGTATCATACTTAGGACATATTTTGTTTATAATCTACTGGTAGCTTTCATGTTGGTGGGATCATTCCAGCAGATGTTCTGCTCACAAATACAAAAAAGAGTAATGCTCAGCTGAGTTTCATGTGAACGCACGCCCTTCGTTTCTGGGTTAACAGCTGTTGTCCAGCACATGAACATAATGTTTTCATTTGGAGTTCAGCGTCATCTTCTCCAGAGGTCTGCTACTCTCCTGCTGAAGGATGCTTTCGTGCAGTGTAACGCAGGACAAAAGCAATGCTGTTGCAGCTATGGATACTTTGTGTCTCTTGATTCTTGACTAAAATGCTTCAGATCATTGTAGTCCTGGTAGTCGTAAAGACAACAAGGCTTCTTTGGTAGCGTCTGGTCAAAATGCAGAGGAGGAAAGATGGCCGAGTGTCTGTTAATAAAGTCAGTGGGAGACCAAAGCTCAGATATCTGGAAGAAAAAAGGGCAAAGAGAGAGCAAAAAGGCAACTGGTGCAAAGAGGCATATAGAAGGAAAGAGTAAATAAAGGGAGCAGATGTCGGCACAGTGGTCCCTGGCTAGTCTCAGGCTGGAGGCATCACACTTCCAACCCCCCCACCCCCCCCACCCCTAAGCACAAGTCATCTCCCTTGCAGCTTCTCAAGAAAACACATACAAGCCACGCAACCACATTTCCTCCTCCCCATAATTCCATTGCCATTTCCCACGCCCCACCTAAGGCACCGCCAAATTGGACACCCCCCCCCCTCTCATCTACACAAACCTCCAAGACCAACTGGTCTCATGCAGCCAGCAGCACTGGAGGCACACACAGCAGGCAGCAGAGCTTTAATCTGCCAGCAACAGCACGTTGCACATCAAGCCAAGCCTCACCTGTGCCATCATGGCAAGGTAACGTTTTATCCGCTCAATGCACTCATCTGTCATCATCCCTTAATTGTAGGGTGATGACAGAAGATTCAAACACACACACACACATAAATACACACATCATAATCTTTGGGAAAGCTATACCAACAACCAGATAGGGAAGTCTGGGCAAAAGTGCAACGCCATAATGTTATTATTATTATTTTTTTATAGGTGATATTCTGAGGCTGTTAGTCTCTTGTCTGCAGGCCGCTACTGCTTTCCACTGAACTGAATGTATGGCGCTGTCTGACACCCACTGGCTTTGGGGTTGGGCGCTTTGTAAGGCTGCGCAGCAATGGACTGCACATCATTTTACGCAGTAATCCCCTCGCTTCATACGAACAACCTAGATATTCTCTATACGTTTATTTTGGCCTCCTCTGCTCTTGTCCCACCCATCCTCTTCCACACACACTCACACACATCCACACACGCACAGAAGCAAAGCAAGGAGTATAATGTGACATCACTATCTCTCCACAGCGTTATAACAAGAGGTGACCACGGCTGGTTTTCAGGCTTCCTGCGCATATTCGTATGCGGATGGACTCATCAGCTCTTCCCCTGCACACACACACACACACGCGCACACACACTCAAGGTTAGCCGTTTTCCAAAGAGCCTGCTCTTTTTCAATATCTATCCACCATCACATCCAGAGCTCTTCAGTCTCTTCAGGAAAAATAGCTCCATCTCTGCTCTCTCCCCTCACCCCCCCACCACCCCTCCATCCCCTCTCCTCTACCCCCCCTCTGCACTGTGAATAAAGCCAGAGAATGCCAAAGGCCACACATATGAGGAGCTGTTTGTTCAGAGATGCATGATTTATCATTTGCATGCACACAAATGCGGTGTTTGCACTTACATGTTCTCCCGTGCTCCTGTCGTTTCCAGACGGTAATGCAGATCGAGAAGACATGTTGTTTTCTTTTCTCCCTTTTGTTTTTCTTTCTTTTTCCCCCCTCTTCTCTTTATTTTTTATCCCTGAGTAAGAATCACGGTGCGTTTGCGCGGATGGTCTTTACAGGCTCCACAGACAGAATAACATCCGCAGATGCGACCCACCGTCCCAAATCAATCTGCCTCTTCTCCAACCGACCGACGAGCCGCGCTCGAGAGGAGACCTCTGCCTGTCATGGCAGCGATGGATATGTGGAAGGGGGGGTTGTCCTCAAACAAGCTGCATTTTCCACCATGCACCTTGCAAAAGATATACGGCCGGTCGGCGAATGCAGCAACAGAATGTAATTCAATGCAAATCCTGGGCACGGAAGAAGTGCTAAAATGCGGTGATGTTTGGCCGGAGCCCAGCGTCTCTGTGGAGACTCTCCACCCCCTGCCTCATTTCGCCATACAAAACAAACACGGCTCCTTCTGGATGTGTGTCATCCCGGTTTGTCATAATACTGACCGATATAATCTGTCGCTTGATCCCCGCGACGCCAATGCGACCAGTTCCGCTTGGCAGCCGCTCGGAGGAAAACACGGCTTATACGGTGCAGCGAGGGGGGTGGGGGGGTGGGGGGTGGGAGAGAAGGCCGAAATGTTCAGAAATCGGTATTCCCGGTCGGTCAGATGCGCACCACCGTCACTTGCAAAGAACGCACAGAGACAGGACTTCCGGTTGATGGTTCTGAAGTAACAGACTTCATTACAATAATAAATAACAACCCCACCGTGTTTATCTCCAGTGTCTGAAGCCCAGTTGTTGATTTAATGCCATTGTCTTGTCGTTGGTTAAATGATGTTATTATTTTGTCTATATTAACATTTCATTGGATGTTTGGGTTTAAAGGCAAAACATTAGGCTACTCAACTTAAATCAACTTAAAAGCTGTGGCCGTATTACCAGTTAAGTTATGTTATCATTATTATTATTAAATCAAGCTAAATAAAAAAAATTCAAATGAACTGTAACAATATAATCAGCTTCAACGTTTTTTACTTTACTGTTTTATTATTAACAGTTGTATTATCATTTTATATTAAATTAAGCAATATCAAGAGTATAAATCAGCTGCAACAGTACTATAAATATTCTTTAATCATCATTATTAGTGTGTTATTTGATGTCAAACTAAAGAAAAAAAATAAAAATTTGTTGTAGTATAACAATCTGTTCTATTATTTTATTGTTAATTGAAACTTACAGTACAACTACAGCTATTATACATTTTACTGTCAGTCTAATTTATGTTGCTGTTATTTAAAAAAAAAGAATTTCTTAGATATTTCTGCACATTTTGTCACAACAGTTTGTAAAATATTATCTTAAAAAAGAAAAAAAAAAGAAATGTATTTTACTGTAGTATTGACCAGTGGCAACTTAAAACCAATCAGTTATCAGATTTAATCCCAAATTTATTCACAAAAACAATTCCAAGTTGTTGGTTTAAAAGGGAAAAAAGATTTTTTTGCACATTTTTCCATATCAAATTTAGTTTGTTTAGCAATTAGTTTTCCCGGTTCACATTTTAAAATAAGTCTAATGTCCGATTACCTTTCTCTTGATACTGATATTTGGAGGCTTGTTGTAGAAACAGGTTGACTGGATCAGTCTTTCCATGCTTACATTAAAAGAAAATATACAAATTTAAACTAATAAACACATTGATTATTCCATGTGAGCATTCAAGAGCTTATCTTCTCACTCCCTGGCAACAGAAAGGAGCTTCCGGTCACCCAGAGTGGAAATCAATAGACAGAAACCAGTCGACAGATGGATGGATAACGACGCTCTAAAACGACAAATGTCAACCTTTATTTTGAATTACAAATCCCTCAGCTTCCGGTTTCCTTTGGCTAACCGTTTTCATATTGACGCAGCTGAGATGCGCCACATCAGAGATGCTGACAGGTCCAACACAACACAGCCCACTGCCGGTTTTACCAGCGTAAATTTGTGCGTAAATTAGCATAAACTCTCCAAAGATGGCCGAAGTACGAAGCCTCACCACCCAAGCCTCTGAATCATGAGGCAGTCCTTTGCTTTTATAATACCTGCTGTTCATGACAGGTGGCGTGGCAGCGGCCTACAAGGAGGGAGACAGTCTCTGCTGTGGCTGCCAAGGTTCTTCCCTCTTATTTGAGCAACCTTTGAAAAGGCAGAGGCATCACCTCACTGAACCTGGAAACCTTTTGTGTTTGAGCTAATGCTTTAAAATGTCTTTTAACTTCACTAAATGGTTAGGAAATAAGAATTAGGTGTGTATTATTGAGAAAACAATTGTTTTCTCAATAATACACATACTCAACTCTTTTTTTATCCGCTCCCCCTCAGCCTCTGAACTGAATATATTTTTATTCACACTGTCTATGAAATATTTCCTGTTTTTCAAACCTGAAGTAAAAAGATAATGATGAAATATATCGGTGCATACATGAAGTGATATGCTGGACATGTACTCAGAACATGTTGAGATGCGTACACATGAGACATTTGTGTCTGAAGCCATTAAGTGACAGAGTTCGTGCACTTCTGCAGGTCTGTTAGTGGTGGTGGGATTGAGAGGCCCAATCTCCACCCCTCCATTCTCCCCTGAGCCTCCACTTTTCATTGTCACAAATATGTGCCCTATTTTTTTGAGAGGATTAAAAAAATAATGGTAATCTGGCCATCCAAATGGTACCCAGTGCCTCAGTTGAAGGGCTAGATCAGTGGTTCCCAACCTGGGGTCCAGGACCCCCTAAGGGGGGCCGTCCAAAGAGCACAAGGGTTCCCCAAGACTTTGAACATTTAGAGCCATTGTGATTTATGTCCATACATTGTCCCTATTTTAAGAAAAAGAAGTAAGGATATATGTTGTTAATTCAACTTTGGCTTCATGGGAGGACAGGACTGAGCTAGAATACAGTATTTATGGTGAGAATCTCACTTTTGAAAGCAATAGTAAGACTTTCTAGACCTGCATGGATCAGTGTCACTTCACCAGTTTGAAGCTCATTTTAAAGTAGTTTCCAAATGAATCCTCCTTTAAACATACTCACATTTGGCTGCACATTTCTAAAAGAGATTTTATCCCTGTGCAACTACAACTGTGGTATGAAAGGCTATTAACCTGATGTTAGCACGACGCTACGTAGCAGTGCTAATCTAGTTATATGCTAGCACTAGATTATTAGTATATGCATGAAGGGGGTCCTAACTAATGTCAGGAAACATGTTATATTTAGTTTTCAATGAGTGTATTTAGGGACGACACATCAACTTAGTTAATCAAGATTTTCACATTGGAGATGAAAATAAACTATAAAAATGTTTAAAGAGAACCTCAGTATCCAAGTTACTTAGCGCTGACTAAGCTAAACCTACATGATCCAGTTTGTTTTAAAGAAGAGACTAGCAAGCTAGTTGATTTTAAAATAATCTACAGCATGAAAATGTGGAGAAATGACCCTGTAACCAGTCTAATTTTGTATAAGATATAAGAATGAAGAGAAAGGGAGAGATTTCTGACTTTTTTTTTTTGTAAAGAGGAAGGACGGTTCAGGCCAAGACAGACTCCAGCCCCAGTATCTGCAGCCCCGACAGCTCCCAACATAGAGCTGGTGCAAGTCATTGTGGTCAGACACAAGGATCTAGTCTACCACCACCAGACAGTAAACCAGAACTGCTACGGGGAAAAGCCATTGATCCTCATATTACCACATCAAGCTCCACATACTGCAACCCAAAACAACAATTTTATCTTTCTATGGACCTTTTGGAACTTGTTGCAAATATTAATGTAAAGATGTTTTATTTCTCATGGCTATCTAATGTGACCACAGTTATCACAGCAGTGTATGTGATAGTGTGTGTTATTTAGAAAGAGGAACACAAAAATTTCCTTTCTTACTATATGACCCCCCTGATAAAGTCTTTCCCCCCCTATGGCCACCCCATGTATAAAAATCTAGCTCCGCCACTGATTATAACCTTCTTTGAAGGTGGCACATGGACACTAAAGTACTGTTTTGCTTCCTGGCCACACTAAGGCTTTAGTCTACTGTGATTTAAGTGATAGCAGGCTTACCCTGAAATATAATTGCCCCATACCCCTCACCAGCTTGTCTTTAGCTTAGTTCCTTATGCAGCATAGCCAATAAAACCAGCACAGCTTCTGTTCATGATGTAGCCGACCTGTCGGCTCTCTTTCAAGGGATCCTCTAGCCTATACTCCAGCACAACTCTAACAGTCAGGGTCTGCCTATTGTAAGGATGACCATAAGCACCACAAACCTGTCACAGTTCCTGGTATCAGCGAAGAAGACCTTGTTCATATATGCTTAATTGATCTGCAAGAGAGATGGCTGCAGAGGGAGATGTAAACTCCGGTGGACAAGCAATTTACAACACCCACGTCAAGGTTGATTGCTCCTTGCTGCATTGACTCAAAGCCTTCATATATCACCTATGTCATTATGAACATTTATCTGTATGAAAGTACATGACGTTTGAAATATCTAAATTATGTTATTCCATCTGAGACTACTTTGAAAATAGCTGTAAATGTGTTGTATAAAATTAAACTTTTCAAGGCTTAATTAATACACCCAGATAATGCGGTTGAAGGCTGAATAACTCCCGCATGTACACTCTCAACTAGACTCAAACTGGTCAAGGTGCTTTGCACATGCTATATAGTTCTTGTCCTAGACTTAACCCCAGATCTAACTTAAAAATATGGTATTTAAAAAAAAGAAACCAGTAATAGTAAAGAATAAACCACGAAGAATCACATGCATCCAGTTGAATATCATAATGATTTGCAACCAGCTAAATTGTCTTGGCGTCTTCTGATTGGCCTGTTGTGCTCCAGACCAAAATTGAAAAAGCTAAGAGTGGCCATTTTGCCACCTAGTACAGCAGCTTTGGATTTATCTTTGTCAATAAATCAATTCCCCACTCATGCATGTATACTGGGAAAAAGGAGAGCAGTCCAGTTAGCCATCTCAAGTCGAGCTATAGCTTTAACTCGACTTAACTGTGCTGTAAACGCAGCTATATTCATGTCAGTTTGCAATTAGACCACTGAAGCACGAGTTGGGGGATGGGGTTTCAGTCATTGTTTCAAATGTAAATCTGGTTATTGAAAATATAAATACAACAGCAACTTTTACTGAAACAGTGAAACTGAAATGAGAAGATGTTAAAGGAGATGGCCCATATCATATGATCCTAAAAGGACTGAGTTTGTCCATGGAGGGCAGAGCTTTGACAGGATGAAAATATGCAGTTCCAGGCAGAACAAAGTTTTTAGTATTAGCATCAGGAGCCAAGATGATACAATTATAGCCTGTTATAATTTATATTTTTGTTCCACCACGGCATCTGGTTTAAGCAAAGCAGTAAATGCAGCTTACACTGTAGAGTAGAAGCACATCTACAGCAACAAGATTCTCCAATCTCTTCCAGTGCCTAGACAGCTGTGGCGTATAGGGCAGGCCTACAGAAAATAGGGTGGGCCAACTTTTTCAAGAGCCATGAGTGTCCTGAGTTAACTCACGATTAATCTCATTGATTGCAGAATTTTTTTAAACCTTGTTTTTTGTTTATTCTATTTTATCATATTTCCTAACAGAATATTTATCATTATATAATATTTATGTAAGCTGTTAGGAAGCCCACATAGAGTCTAAATAGATAATTAATCCTGATTTGTTTATTTGTTTTGTAGTTGTCCTTGTGTAAGGCAAATTGTTAAGAGTTGTGATTTCCGAGCTACCTTGAATGCAGCGCAGCAAACTGGTGTCTCCTAAGGTTAACTGTCACTTTCTATCCATCAACCTGCAGCCGGTTTGAGTCGCCTTCCTCTGCATTATCTTGAGCACTGAGATGACAAAATATGAATGAATGAATGAATGAATGAATGAATTTATTTTGAACAAAAAAACAAAAAAAACAAAGAGAAAATAAAATAAAACAAAAAAAAGAATTGAAAAGAAAAGGATATTTCATAATCAAATCACAAAATAAACAAATTCGAAAAAAGAGTCCAAAGAATATGCACTTTTTTGAATCCCCAACCCTTCCTATTCATGATCATTTCTTTATCTACCGTACCGTACCGTCCTCTTCCGCTTATCCGGGGTCGGGTCGCGGGGGCAGCAGCTTGAGCAGGGAAGCCCAGAC
>JBBBVU010000016.1:276060-293991 GCA_037177055.1 Atherinosoma microstoma | reverse complement strand
ACACACACACACACACACACACACACACACACACACACACACACACACACACACACACACACACACACACACTGAAATTTGGGATTTATGTTTACTGGAAATCATGATTCAGTTCCTGAATACCTGCAGCATCTACTGGCCTCAGTTTGAACACACAGTCATTTCCATTGAGTGTGCTGTAGTTGGAGCTGTGAGAGTGAGCAGAGCCCATGATGGAACATAAACAGAATCAATCTATCTCACCAGTGTGTGTTGCAGCTGGCAGCTCAATGAGGCTGGCTCCCATGGTTCAGCCATATTTAACAATTATTCTCAAACAATAATGAAGGTGAGTGGTCCGTCATAGCCTGAAGGACAGCCAGAACCTTTTCTGTAGTAGTAGTCTGCAGGAGTCTCCCTGGAAACCACTGAAATGGAAGCACCAAAGTGTTCCTTTAAATCAAAGAATCATCTATGTGCTCATATTTGAAACCAATCAGCCCCAAGTTATACTGATTACTTTATGTCTACTCATATTTTCAACTTGATATTTAGTCCAATATTTATTTCCTACCTTTCTCACTGCCTTGGTTTCTGTTTATACCATTTCCAGAAAATTTTGCTGAATACAAGATTTCAGCTGCTTAACACTGTAGTTGTCTGACGTTCCAAGGAAACTATCAGATGTCACCTTGATGGTAGCATATGTCTCCTGAAAATGTAAATATCCTCCTTTCCATCAATGAAACCGTCACGCATATAAAGTCATCGCGACATGGACACTGATACACCCTCATACCACCACAGATGCTGGATTTTGTGCCTTTATTTGATAGCAGCCTGAATAATCTTTCACATTGAAAGTATGCATAAAGACAATTTTTTTTTACCCCAAAATCAGCTGAAATGTGGACTTTTTTGATGATAGAATACATGTTCACTGCCTTTCTTTCCATCTGAGATTAGCTAGCATCCACAGAACTCAACAGTGTTTCTATGCAGAGGAATATATAGTTTATATGTGCACATCCAGAACGCTGCTGATAGAATTTTAACAAGGACGAAGAGATCTGAACACATCACACCAGTTTAAAAATCTCTACACTGGCTTCCAGTCGGTCACAGAATAGATTTAAAAACCCTACTGATAGTTTACACAGAAGGGTTAAGGCCCAAAATACATCTGTGATATATTCAGAGAATATAAACCTAGTAAGGCTCTTAGATCCAAAGACTCGGGTCAGCCAGTCCAGACCAGAGTCCAGACTAAACATGGAAAAGCAGCTTTTAGCTGTCGTGCTGGAAACAAGTGGAACAAACTGCCAGTGGAGATTAAACTTTCACCAAAATGTAGAAACTTTTGTCTATGCATAAAATCTGGTCTGCATCTTTTAGCTTATAGACTGCTGTTTGCTTTTAATCATTTTAATTCAGTTACTTGATATGATTCTATGTATTTTACTATAACCTTTCACATGCTGAATAGTTTTTTCATGATTTAAATTGTTCCACTGTTTATATATGTTCTTTCTATAAAGCACAGTGAATTGCTTTTATGTATGAAACGAGCTAAATAAACGTACCTGGCCTTCCTCTCACTTTGCTTTCAGACAGACACCATTCTGGTTCAAGTTCTGGCTCCGGCTCCATTCAGGACTCTCAGAACCTTTGTTTCTGGCAAACCAGCCCATATTCACACCAGTTTAACCAGAATGCCATGGACAATGGTACACCCCAAGTGGGAGGACTTGCCAGGCAAATTTAATGGAACATAGTGTGTAATATAGCAATTGTATGAGCACAGTATAGCCAGGATTGGTCTAGAATTGTGTTTTTGTTTTGTTTATTTTTACGTTATTGAAACGTAACAAATATAAAAACAGTGGTTTGGCATTTTGGTGGCATCGTGACTCACAAAGAACCACTATTTTTTCATTCCAGTTGAGAACTGACTTCAGGTTCTGGACCAATTTTTTTTTCCTTCTGAATGTGCCAGCTGGATCACAATTAGGTCTGGGAAGCAACACTGGTACTGGGAAAATGGGAAAACCCATCCTAGCTTGGAAAGGCAAAGTTTTTGGTAGATGATTCTTTTATACCCAATCCTGACACCCTCACCTGTTACTAGTCAATTTGATTTTTGCATTTCCCAGAATGTCATTGTTTCGGTCAAGCAGATGAACAAGTTATAGATGAAAGTTTTGTGTTACATTTTTAAAACCTCTGCTTCTCTGGAATTGTGATTTGTAAGTCAATACAATTGTACAATTCGAAATATGTTTACCTACAAAATTCTGAATTTTTGTGCCAATCTTTTTCTTTGTGGTAATCTTTGGACCTGTTACGGCCATTTGTGAAAAAGGGTCTTATTCTTTTTCTTTTCTCCCTGTATTTCTTATGTCTTTCACTTTTTATCTGTTACTTTTAGCTACAGTAACTGGTGAGACTTCTCAGCCATATTTATTTATTTGTTTTATTTGTTTATATACTTTAAAAAAAAATATTTGATCAAATTGTATTTTTCAAAAATGAGTTTAGGCCTCCCTTTTCATGCATTGGAAAGTGCAATAATTTATACAAGCTGTTGTAGTCTGGCTGATTGGGGGATCACTGGTCTAGACTAAACATGCCCTCATGCTCAGACCTGACCTGAAACAAGTGCCCCTCAGCCATAGCACAACCTTTTGAGTACTTAATAATATACAGAGCAGTGCACAAAAAACAAACAGAAAAGAGTGGAAGCATGAAAAGTGCATGACAGTGTGAACAAAGACAGGGCACGGCTTGCTTCCGAAAACAAACAGCGAATACAGCCTGATGGATTTTCCATTGCAGAGCAGTGTTAATGAGAGGAAGCAGGGGAGTGCTTCCCAGGGATTGCATTGTGATACTGCGTGCCGTTCCACCTTCAGTGGCTTGATCGAGGGAAACCTCCAAGAGTTTGGCCCTTATTCCAACCTGTCCTCCTCAGTTGGGGATGGTAAGTCCCCGCTTGGGATATTTGGAAAACTGCCGCCCAGCATCCGCCAACAGCCTGCCATTTGAAAGGATGTCTGATAATTCTCTGAGATATACACATGACTCAGAAGCCAAACCGCTAAACTTAACATTCACTTGATGCCAACTTTACTTATTGTTCTTCCTGCTCTGTCCCCCAAATTCTTGGAACATATCAAAAATAAAAACAAGTGCAATCAGAGGTCAGAGCGACCTGAGATGTGCTGATGATAACAGGATAAAAATCTTGAAGAATACGTTTACACACGGGTTAATCAAGTCAAAAACATCCTCATTTAGAGGTTGGTGCACCTTTCTCCACCCAATCATCACGGATTCTGTAAAGTCTGGTTTATTAATAACACATTATCTTCTATTTGGCAATGCATAAGCATGTAAACGTGACAGGAATGATCACTTTTGATGCGTCAATGATTGGCTATGCAAACATGTGGCTGTAGTGCAACTACGTAGTTCATGTAGGAAAGCAAATCAACCAGAGACATGTGACTAAAAACATGAACAAAATCTTGAATCTTAAACTTGCAGGGATATTTAAATCAGATGAGTTACCTCTGACCAACCTTTACCGCACTGATGTCATGAAAATCAGATCAATTTATCTCATTAATCATCAGATGTAGAAATCCTACAACTTGACAACAAACTGTATGTTATATACAGAGAATCCAAAGCAGCTACCAAATCATTCAATTTCAGATTTAGATCCCTAACTCGGAGAGGTCAGTGTGCAGAATGACCCCTCCCGAGGTGGGTCGACGTTGTTTTGAAAAACCCCACGAGCAGCTCAGACATGAAAAAGCTCAGCGGCTGCAGCAGAGGGGAAGTTTCCTCCTAGTGCGTAACGTAAACTTGGCTCCAATAAAAGCATCCGTTGGCACCTTGCTGGACAACAGGATACCTTTGTTTAACAAAAACCATCCCGTTGTTGGCCTCGGGGTCTATGACCCTCTCTTGTTGTGCATTGGTAGGATAGTAGTTGTGGATAGGCAACAAAGGCATAATGTATGAGTGTATATATATATATATATATATATATATATATTGCCTGGATGTGCGTCAGTCTATCTGACTCATGTCTGTTAGGGTTATAGTACAATACCAAATCCATTCAGAAATGTACAGAAAGCATCAAAATGTTTTCATCGTCTGCGATCCAAAACACAGCATGTAAACCGATAAAATGACAGAAGATCTGAATCTGTTTGGTCTACCCAGTCAATGGGCCTTTATTATGTTTCCAGCAATGGATCCATGTCATTCACAGTGAGAGTTCAACTCATTTCCATTTTCCTCTTTTTCCGCACCAAAGCAAAATCGAGGATGCTCTCAAGAATAAAGCAAGTAATAAAGCAAGTAATAGTTTTTATTCATCAGTTAACTTCAAGCAAAGTGCAGTAAATAAAGAAGAATATCCACCTTGCCTTTAAAAGCAGCACCAGGTCTCCTCGGTACACTTGCACACAAGTTGTTGCCGTTCCAAACCTGTCGGAGGGCATGCCACAGTTCTTTAAATCCAGACTTTTTCTTCGCTTTCTTCATGAAGTCTCTAATAAACTCCATAATACTGAGACCAGAACTCTGTGGGGGCCAGCCCATCTCTCTCTTCAGCCCTCTCTGAAGAAAGTTCTTTATAACTCTCTAGCTTAACATCATGCTGCAGAGTGAATTAGGATAAGGTTATGTTTTAGATGGTATTGTGATGTGGATATGAATCTAAAAATGTCTGTAACAGTACTACACATTTGCACTAAATACCAAAGAATGGGGATACACAGACTGACCAGGTAAATAAACATTGTAGATCATATTGCATTGCGTCTTCGAACAGTTGTTTCTGCAACGTTTTGGAGGAATATGATGCTTTATACCACTTGAATACTTCTCTATATGTATAAATCAATACCAGAAATATATAAATCATGGTTAGCTGTTATAATGCACGGTCTAGTTCACATTTTCAAAAAGAAGAAAAGCATCTGTGGAGATGGAAAAATGTCCGTGAGAACGTAGAGTACAAGCAGTACCTGAGGTCAAGTTTCATTTAAGTGGCAGGTAATGATATTTTGGTATCAGTGGTATCACTTTTTTTGGTCAAGGTGCATGTACATCTCATCAGTATCTTCACAGCTAACACAAAAATCTAATCCTCTCTGTGAAGTTTGTTTGTTTCTTCCACGTTCTCAACAGGCTGCTGTTTGCCGCCTGTCCTGTGGTTACGCCTCGGCCGGTGCTCGGCGAACCAGTTGGAGATCGTCATGGCGAGGCGCAGGAAGCCCAGGCTGATGCAGTGCACCTCCGAGGTGATGGGGATGTCAGAGAAGAGGGCGTGGTCCCGGCAAATGAGGACACTGCTGCATTCAAAGTCTTTGACGACGTTGAGGATCTCCTGTCGCTCCGCCTGCCGCATCATTCCTCGCACATTCAGCAGGGTGGAGACGTGCCTCTTCCTGTGGGAGTGGGAAGATAAAAGGAGGAAAAGGACAGTCAAGTATTGTTAATAGATTCTGGGTCTGACTGGTGTCGCCAATGCCCGTCATGACTGAGTCTCTGAGTCACAAAGTCTGTGACTGACCTTTTCTCTAAAAGTCTAGCATGGCACAAGTGATGATAACGTCTCATACGTGATTTTTTTTTAAGTGCATGTAAACTAATCAGGACAACTTTTGTTCAAGCGAAAACATCACATTTAGATTAAACTATTTCCATGTATTTATATTCTAGCTTCTTGAACTGTTTACATTTACACTAATGAGTCATTTATCTTTGTTTGTTGCAGTAGATTTCCATTAAATCTTCATGAATCCCCCATATTGCATTGCACCAATCACCTACTGAAGCTTTACTCTTGTGTTGTAGACATAAAATCCAGAATATCCAGGAACTTTTCTGCATGATTCCATTATTACTCTCTTCCCAGAACCACTTTGAGGGAGCTTGGAGTGATTTCTGACCAGGACTTGTCTTTTAATTCACATATTTCATTCATTTAATTCACATAAACAGGTTTTAAAGCAGTGTTGTTTTCATCAGGAAAGGATCTCCAAGTTCAGCAGCATTTTGTCCCAAAGTGATGCTGACACTTTTAATTGAAAGATGCTACAGTCATAAAGTTGAGTATTACTTGTGTCTATATGATAAATCAACTTGTAGGCCTTTAAATCCTATTTCGTGTAAATAAAAGTAATTTTTTGATTTATATTTATTCACTAACCTCAGGAATAAATCTATCAAGTCCCCAGTTCTTGTTTAAGTGATAGAGGGCAATCTAGGATGATAAAGCAAGGGAGGAATCAATGGCTCTCTTTAAAACACCTTGAAATTCTTCAGTCAACAGAAGACACATGACTGGATAATGAGAAAAGCTTCAGTTTGGGAGGATGGACATGTGTTTGCCCAGTCACATGTGCAGGAATGGATGCCGCAGCAGTTAAACGACGCACCCATAAAACTAAAGTAAAAGCCGGGATGCTTTGATCCTCTGAAGTACAGGCAGGGGATACCAAACAGTAAACAAAAGGAGGGGAGTTTAGCAGTGAGTTAGCATGTGTCCCGGTCTGAAGTGCTATGTTTTCTCTCTTCTTCTACACCTCCCCATTTTTAATTCCAAGTATGGCACCAGTCTGTCTCCTGCAGGGTGGCAGGAACAGGAAGTACTCGGCAGCAGCTTCCTGTCTACTCCTTGGAGAGTTATGCGTCATATATGTTTATAGTTGCCAACCGTCACCTGAGTCTTAATCTGCGCACAAACAAGCTGGGACTCCCCCCCCTCCCCCCCTCCCTGCCTCATCCATTCCCAAAACAGAGTCTCACTGCCCTCCAAAAATAGCTAAGTTAATGCAGTTATGTTTCCGCGCTCCTTTTCCTTGTTTTGATCCATTGTGACAAAAAAAAGAAGAAAAAAACAGAAAAAACAACAACATACATAGTGTTAAATTTTCTCTCACTGGCTCTGAGCCAACAATAACACAGTGAATGTGTAGCAGTAAGCATAAAAATAATATAGGACCTTTGGGGGACCAGTGCAGAGAATATCTGTTTTTATAGTTGCTTCCTGGAGGCTAAATTAACATTTCACTGCTATTAATTTGCAACAAAAGCCTCACCTTATGTCTGGGAACTCTTTCACCAGGACAGCCACCTCCATCTGGATGGAGGGAGTGTCTTCCAGGAGAATGATGTCAGCCAGGTGGCAAAGGATGCTGTCCAACCAGGAGGAGTTTGATTCCTGATGCAGGCAGAAGGAAAAGGATTTGTTACGACACGTCAGGTTCTCGTTATCTTAAAAATGCTGACTGATTATGTATGTGTCATTGTTGTTCGTCCAAATGTCCTTTCCTTCTTGATGAATGGATATTTTTCCAGATAAGGTGTGACGAGCAGTCAAAGAGCACACATTCGGAGGAAAAAGCAGGTTAAAGACGTCAAACGCTTGATTAACTGGAACTCCGCCTCTTCTTTCCCACTTTTTGTTTTTCCCCCGAAATACTCAGGAAGAAGAAAGCAGAATTCTTTGCCTTGGCATTCACTAAAAATAACAAGGTCTGTTTTAGACAGCCATTAATTACTCATCCTCCCTCAGCCCCAAAAGTTCCCAGTTTCCAAAGAGACTCCATCCCGCTCCTCCGCAAGAAAGGCCATCAAGGCCATCCTAGAGCCACATCAAAGTCAGCCAGCTGACAGGAACAGGAAGTTCCTTCCAAACACAGCAGCTTCCTGTTGTCAGCCGAGGTGACGGACACTTGTTTGAACTCACATACAGAAAGAGGGCAAATGCCACGCCGTCAGGCCTAGTTGTTATACACTCTCTTCCCCTTTTTGGCAAGTGCTAACGTAAGCCCGGTTCATCCATCTCCATCTCACTGATGGCAGCCATTTTTCATAGCTCACTCCTGTATCAACACTGTCTGAGTTATTCCTGACCTAGGAAGTTCAAGGGTCAGGCTCCATTCACAGCCAACAGACCCTGCATTTCCCTCACCAGCACTTGCTTTGTGTTTTTAAGAATCAGCAGTTTGCATGTCTTTGGATGCTTCGGGTCTTATTTTCATCAGATCCTTTGTTGCACTGAAGGATGTGGGTCTAAATCAGAAGATAATAATAACCAGACTCACCAGATCCTTAAAGAGTCCTTTCAGCTGCTTGGCTTCATCTTGCAGGCGGAAAGCCATCCTCTTCCTCATCTTGGAGGATGTGCAAATGACCCGTCCTCGCATGATGGCTCGGACGTACTCCACCAGGACCCGCCTGTGCACCTCACCCACTAGTGTCTGCCAGTCATAACAGTGAGCGACCATCAGCCTCATGTATTTTTCAGCAAGCGCTCTCAAACACATTCACGAAACACCTCGGTTAAAGCAAACAACATTTTTACCTGATACGGAGGAATATCCATCCTTTTAAACTTTCTGAAGTGCTGCTTTATGCTGGCCTCGATCGCCTCAAAGGCTTCTGTGTTGTTCAGCCATTTTCTCTTGATCAGTTTGTCAAAGAAAGGCTGAAAAACAAACAACAAAGGAGAAAAGGGTGCAAAGTGTGTTTATATTAGTTGATTTTTTCTGCAATTATGTGATGATTTAGATATGAAACATGTGGATTAAAGGATGCAAAATAATCCCAACTAGATCAACCTTGCAGGTAATACATAGAAGGACCAATTCTTCTGCATAAACAGCACTTCCTTGATACATCCAACATAGAATCTGACATATTATTATGGTCTATGTACTTTTATTTGAACCACTAGAGATTTTATTTGTAGTATTGTTTAGTTAACAACAAGATCTGATCTTCTTCACTAATATAGGAAGCCAAAATAGTTGACAAGCTCCATAAAAGTACTGCATTAATATCACACAGCACAGCTGAAAGCAGGAGTTGCACAGCTTTATATTTCGAATATACACTGTATTTAGCTTGTTCTTCAACCATTTTTTAACAACTCAATAGCAGGTGTGTTTTTACCCCATAAAGTCTCTCTGTGTTAAACTTGTGTTTTTCTTATTGTGGTGTTTTAATCAACAGATTTTAGGGAGTTGATACAGGAAAGTTACAAAATGTTACATTTTGGTCTCTAAGGGAATCTTATTAGAGGTAATAAAGCTTTATGGACTGAGATTGAATTGTTTTACTGACCCTGATGTGCTCAAACAGTTTGTCAGTCAGCACCCTCACTGACTGGTTGACGATCCTGTCCAGGGAGGAGTTGGCTCGCTGCGTCGACTCCTCGCTGCCCTGTGGGTCACACTGCCTGCAACGCTCCACAAAAGACCTGCATGTTGTAAAGGGAATATCAAGGGGAAAGATATATTAATTTCAGTTTATTTATCATAATCTATAAAAGAATAATGTTACCATTACTGTTTTTGTACCTGAGAGGAGGGCAGCAGTTGACCAGAGCTATGGTCCTGGAAATGTAACCGTCACCTCTGTCTCCAAATTCTGCCTGAGTGTCGTGAAACATCTCCACCTTCCTCTGGAAACTGAAAATCAAAGATGTTTTTTATGATACTCTTCAAGAGGAAAATTCACTTTATAAACTGAAGTTAAAAGCTGTGCAATAGATTTTTTGCATGAATTGAGTCATGACTCCAGATCAAGGATGGGATCAGCAATAGAATAATTGTGCTGAACATGATACAGTAAATGACACTTTGGTGGTTCTTCCTGAAGAAGCTCAGTGCACAAAATGTTTGCTTAGTAAGCGCTTTTAGACATATGTCTCAAATTCCAGGGTAATGTCAATAATCACATGAAACCCATTTAGATTTTTTTTTTAAAAAGCCTTTATAATCAATGCTGTTTAACATAATAAAATCTCCACAACTAATTCAGATTAGCAGAGTCCACCAAGGAATCTGGATTTTGGGGAAACTGATCTGGTTACAATTCAAAAATACATAAAAAAAACAACAACTATTGTTTAGGTCAATTGTCAATCAATCGAACTTTATCTATTTGGCACTTTTCAGTGCCGTCTGATTTGACACCACAGTATAAAACTGAAATAAAGAAGGGAGGAAACACTAGATATGAGGTAAATATATAAATATAAATATATAAATATTTTAAAATAGACTGAATAGTATTTTTTTTTTATTGAATCAAATATCACAACTTTTTATTTCTAGATTAATTTTTCTTTTTTTTAATGGAAATTTTATTTTTCAACATCATATATTGCAAAAACTTAATTTAATGATTAATATAAATGAATCCAGAATGGTAAATTAAGTATTATCTAACTCATTTATTTAATTTAACTAATTACATTAGCTCATTTTCACAACTTGAAATAGATTTTATTGTTCTGCTAATTCATATAAATATATTTAAGACTGCTTTTAAAACTTTTGTACTAGTTATGATTTTGAGTGTCATGGCATCAGAGTTGATGCTTCACTATGAAACTGTGTTTCTTTGAGACGTGCACTTACTTGTAGAGAAAGTCCGCCAGTCCAATCAGACAACAGCGAGCCACTCTGGCTCCCAGAAACTGGCTCACAGATGTGGATCTGTCCAAGTCCACCTTCAACCTCTAAATATACGGGGCGAAAATAGAGCTTTGTTACTCAAGAATATATTTATTCAAGATGTCAGTGAAGTTTCCAACAAGTTGTGAGATTGTACCTGGATCACTGAGCGTGCTAGTTGTGACTGATACTCCTCTATGTGCAGAGTCTGGGCCCATCGCCTCTCCTCCTCATCCAGAACCTGGATCAGTTCTGTTGTCACCTTGTCCTGAAAAACAGTGTTTGAAATGAATATACATCTACTTTCCAGGTTGTTTGAGGAGCAGACATTGCAAAAACTTGTTTTCTCACCCTGACTATACTGATGCAGTCTTGTTCTAGCCTGTCCACTGTCTCTTGGGACAAAATAGGGTCCAGTGTAGAGTAATTAATGGATGTGCTGCTGCCGATGATGCCCAGGACATCCCTTGTGGAAAATGAATAGATATGTATTAGTGTAAGGTTAATATAGAATCATGTATGAGACTCCAGTAAATATTCTAACATCGCCAACCTGTTGTAGATGTTGTAGAACCAGTCCAGTAGCGAGTAGACATCTGTGATCTGCAGCGGCCCACTCGTGATGGTCCGAAGACGTTTGGTCACAGCTCGATGGTAACTTTCCAAGTACACCTGGAAGGCGGCAAATTCCTCCGGATAAATGGACACAGCGTTCCTCCTGGCTGCATCCAGGTCGTCTACCATCCGACTCCTCAGCCGTTCCAGGTACGAGGCCAGCTGGCCTGCCTGGGTGTCCACCTGATGAGGCAGGCTCCAGTCCGCAGCCTCGGCCACTGCCTGCCTCCACTTCATCTTCAGCCGTCGGGGACGTTGGCTGGGCTGGATGGTCGGGTTCTCTCGCTCTGGCTTGGTGTCCTCTCTCAGAGCCCAGACGGCATCAGCGTGCTCCTCTTGCTGGATTACTAGCACCACCAGACCGAGGTTGGGGCCAGCGCTGGGCTGGCGGAGGGACTCTCGCACTACATCCCACATCTCCTTCTGCAGGGCTTCGTACAACAGCTCCACATCCTTAGCCTTCCTTCTGCTTGAGTCCAGGGTTGCATTGGTGCTAAGGGACTCATCTAGAGATGAGGATGATAAAGGCATGAAGCCAGGTGGGGTGCTGGGACACAGGGTGGGAGTAAGGGTGGGAGGAGTTGCAGTTGGCATCAGAGAGAGTAGCTCACACTCTCGCTCCAGCTCCTGTATGTGTGTGTCAGCCAGCAGAAGGTCCCTGTGGTTAACCAGCTGTAGGATCTCCAGAACTGGTGGATTTAAAGACAGAAACAGAAAGCTTTGTTCATTTCCAACAGTCATAAAACAGATGCAAAAGGCTTTTTGGATGTGGTCATTGAGTAACTGTATCTGTTCCTGACCAACAAGCTGAGCTATTTCTTGCTCATTCTGTACATTCTTGTGTTCCTAGCAATGTTCCCTGTGGAGAAAGCCAACAGTAGCCTGGTTGAACTTTGAGTGGAACCTGGGGTAGGAGGAAGTGCAGTCATTTCCTGATTTCACTGTCCACTGATGAGTGACCTGTAGTGACACAGGGATCTGGGGACCTCTCTGACTGAAAATGTCCAAATCATTCCCGAAGTAATGGAAACTTTTTATTGCAAAAGTCCTCTAGAGCATTTGATGTACAGTAAATGTGGTTGGTTTTGTTTTCTTGATTATTACCTGAGAGGGGCTCTCTGGTTTTCACCACTGGTTCCTCCTCCACCGTTTCCTCTTCAGCCTCTTGGGATGCCTTGTCGGACATGGACTCTCTCTTCAGCTTGCCCAGACTGACTATCCTGAGGAAGGAGGATCGCCTGGATCCCTCCGCCTCGTTGTCTGCGCTCAGGTCTCCGCAGGGCAGGCTTTCTCTGCGCTCTTCCTTACGCCGACCTGTGAATCTGGACAGCATCCGCAGCAGCAACAAAGATCTATATTAATGACACTTTCTTTCAACACTTTGAGTCAGAACAGTGACAATCACAATGCATTGGGTTTGTACTGTACTGTACTGGACTGAATGCTGCTTGCAGCTATGGCTGGAATGCCACATATTCACACATCTGTTAAACTGTGCTGCTGCAGAGAATGGCCACCTCAGTTAAAAATAGTCCCATTAACTGAGTACACAATATGTCATTGAAAAACAAAAGAGGTTCCGTAGATCAACAACTTGACATGGCATATTACATAAGCCATCAGGACGTAAGCAAACTATATGCTGGTCTATTGCTGACCAGTAGAGGGAACAAGGGATTTCATGTTTTCCACCCTCTCCAGTGGGAGTATGGACACTTGGGGGGGGGTTTCTTTGTTACTAGTAGAGTACATCGAACCCTTTAAAAAGGGGATTCTTCTAAAACATGTAAAAAGTATGCAATCCCTCCTATTTACATGTCAGCATTTGAATATTCAATCCTATTTTTCTAACACACTTCTAAGTTCATAACATTCCCCCCCCCAATCCCTCCTCACCGAAGCAGGGTCATTATCCCCTCAGAGCCTCTTCGTAGTCCTTTTTTTTTATCCTTCTCAGCTGGGAGTGTGTTTGAGTCTCCAGAGTTGTAGTGGGGGGAGTTGTTCCCCCACACGTTTCGTCCTGATATACGAAGTCCTTTCCCAAGTTTTCCAAGGGTTTTCAGGGGGGACACTCCACAGATGCGCTCCAAAGTCCCTCTGAGCGGCTTCCCTTTGGGGTTCCCCGCTCCATGCCTCTCTGCGTTCACCTCATTTTCCTCCTCCTCTCCATCACGGCAGGTCCTGAGCTGGAGGTTACCTCTGACCTCCCCCATGATGAGGCCCATATCACCGCCGTTCCTCTCGTCTTCGTCCAGGTCAACATCCTCAAAAGGGTTTAGGTTTTTGTTAAGACCCTTCAGTTCGTTCAGCTCTTTCAGGTCATTGAGATCATTCAAGTCCTTTAGGTCCAAGTCTAGCCGAGGGAGGATCAGTTCTCCGTTCGCCCTGGGGAACTCGTGGCAGCTCTTGGATCTGCCTGGGACCTTTTTTAGAATGGGCATGATTGCAACCGATACTTTAACAAACTGCAAAACAGAAAGGGTGCGAAAGATGTAGTTTAAAATGTTCAGACAAACATCATTTATATCAAACTTCAGAAACTTATTTTACACCTAACAGTATGATTTTATAATACTGAAACCTACGGAAACAAACACCTAATTTCCTGAGAGATATCATTGCTAATGAAAATGGGACTTATGAAATGTCCAAATTTGGCAGCTTGGCAGTCGGACAATTTATGTAACAGCAATCAAAACTTCCTACATTATGCTGGTTGTGTAATTCACAAAGAAAATAGGAAACATGCAGTCAGAATGTTGCTTTCCAATCACACAATGACCTGCAACCTTTTACAGGTATCATGAAGTGAATTCTGTTGCAGTTCACATTGAAAACTGTCAAACTGTTCATTAAAAATGAAAATAAAAGCGCTATTTCATCCATCCATTCTCTACACACACTTTCCCCTCTTTATGAACGCAGGGGTTTGGCCTATTTTAGCTGACCCTGGGTGAGAGGGAGGGTTCAGCCTGGACAACTCAGCAGTCCTTCAAGCTAGCACAGCAACCCAATCTTTCCTTAAACTGTGAAATATGAAAAGTTAAACTCAATCCTAGTCCTCCTGTTGTTTACTACGCGCTAATTTTCCAACGGTAAAGTGCTCCTTTTCTTTTCTTTAAGGTTATCAAGTGCAAATGGTCATCTGCTATATAGATACCCCCAATAGCCTCAGTTAAAGGGTCAAATTAGACTTTTCCTTGATCTCTGATTTAAAAAAAAAAAGAAAGAAAAGAAAAGAAGAGCCCTCATGTCTGCAGAGTGGAGAGGTATGGTCAAGGCCATTCCCAATTGGGAAATTGGGAATTTTTCTGCTCAATGACCCCTTTTTATAGTTCCACTCTATCCCAGTTACAGTATTTATATACATTTATGCTTTACTTTTTTTCCCCAAAAAGATATTTAAAGAATGCAGAAATATTAAACTTTAAAGCTTGTGCAGCAGGTCTAGGCCTATTTGAGTTGTAATTGTATGCATGGAGAATTTTCTTTTAGTTCCATCAGTGTTATCTGTCTGTATCTGTCTTCTTTTGAATGTTTTGATTATGTATTTTTTGCCAAATTAACACATTAACACACATTTTAAAACTTTTGTTTTGGCTAAACAAACAACTTTTTCAAGCGTCATGTAAACATGCTGACTATCATAAATATCCTTTTCCTGTTTCACCAGCTGCCAAGTCTCAGGGCCTTGACAGAACATACAAAATGCTCTTAAAGGTAGTTCTTAGTGGCACAAAATAAATTCATAAATGCAGAACTCGTGTTTGTTTTGTGGCAACCTCACATTTTGCCGTGAGAACACAGGCTGGACACCGAGGCAGACAATGGAGTGCACACTCGCAGTTATACCTGCAGCCATTTTAGAAACACCAATTAATTTAGCATGCATGTATTTGGACTGTGGGAGGAAACCGGAGCACCCGCAGGAAGCTCATGCAGGCATGCAAACATGCAAAGTCCACACAAAAAGGCCCCCAGGAGAAACTCCAACCAGGAGCAATCTTACTGCGAGGTGACCCAAAAAGTTAAATCACTCCTGTGTTGTAAAAAAAAAAAAAAAGAGAAATTCTTGGCACCACATCAGTCTGTTGTTATTTGCATGTTGTTTGATTACACAAACAATGCATGTCCTCGGGCTGACTTAACATAGCACCTGGTTCACACGCCTCTGTAAAGCATCAGAAGGGAGTTGATTCATATCATTTCCTTGAGATTCTCTGTACTCAAAGACCTCAAAGCGTAGACTCAGATTTTTTGGGTCTCTCCTAAACCAGTCCTTACACCCCCCACACACACACTGAAAAAGATTTTGTCTGTCTCATTTTTATTTGTCTGCAGAAATTTGACCCCACGCATGCTTTTCCAGTACAACATGTGATATATGTCCCATCACAGATCCTGCATCATGATTGGCGCTGTACATTTTGTCCCTCATAAGCTACTGTGGGAGAATGCAATGATGGCAATTATATGAACAGGTGGGAGAAAAATGATCAATTTCATATGGACTTTGTGAGACAATTCTTCTAAAGAACAAGTGTTTAAAACTTGAAAGCATCACTCAAGCCCATTATGTTTCCTGTGTTTAAGGTTCATGGAAGATACTTGAAAACTTGAAAACATTTATTTGGAAATAAACTAAACCTTAAAACATTATAAAAGGTAAAGTTATTATTATTTGTACATATTATTAACAACTAAATGAAACTAATCGATTGCAAACATCCTAATGAGCTCATTTAATGTTTGGTATCAAATTGAAGCTATTAAGCAGCTATTTTGTCAAATTTTATTGTTATATTACAGTCCTTTACATGCACACATGTATAACCATACAATCTGATGTCAGCGGATTATTTTCTTTGCATTTGAATAATCTAATCACCATATCAATAGAAAGTTAATGGGAATCATTAGTAAACACAGCTACACAATCCCACAAAATTGATCTTTTTTTTTCATTTAAAACATTGATTAAGTTCATACAAACTCTTATAAAAGTCAATGTTAGGTGTTTTTTGTTCTAATTCTGTTAAAGATTTAATTAAAAACAGACACAATGTAAAATCAGTTTTGATAAAATAATCCTACATGACGCATCCGTACAATTTGGAGATGATAAAACCTTCATATGCTCTCATTATCTCATTATTCATGATTTTGTCTCATGAATGAGTTATTTTCTTTTTCACGTTAAAAGTAGAGGATAGAGGAGGAAAGATAAGTATCCCTCATTGAGGTTTGATTATAAAAAAATGTTTTAAAGAAAAAACATTAAATCTGTGTTTTCTTCATTCAACTAACAAAAAAAGTTATTTCCTTAATTACATGAGTTATTAAACATTAAAGTCAAAAGGGAATTATGGCTGTTTCAAGGATTTCTGGCTGGATACATCTAATAGATGAGCAGCAAATATTGTAAACAATTTTTAAAATAAAAAGATATACAAATTTAACAACATAAACAGAAAATTCTAATGTAAACAGATATATTTATGATCGGAGCAACAGCAGCTCTGATCAGAAATATCAGTAAATCAGCTCCCAGTTAAAATCCAAAGCATCATTTTTGTACAGAAAACGAGACTTACCCGACGACAGTGCCTTGCTGCGTCTCAGCACAATGTCATCCTGGAGTGTGCTGGCCGTGTGAGCTGCCAGGCTGTGGAGTGTGTGCATGTGTGTGTGTCCGAGAAAGAGACTGATGAGTGTGAGAGTGTGTCTGAAAGTACTGGGTGACTCAAGAGAGCAATGTGGCTGCCTGCGGTTTCCTGACGCTCTCTATTGTGGTGGAAGGTGATATGTTTTCCTGAGGAAAGGCCCGTCCCGTCCTCCAACCACCCCCTCACCTACACCACTGACTCTAGGCCCCTCCGCTACCCCGTCCTGCACCTCCACGCACACACACACCCACACACACCCTTGGGACTCTTCTAATTACACTAATTGCATCCACTGAACAGTGGAGGAGGACAGAATGTTTTATATCAGTGGTACCCAATGTCTCTGTGATTGTTTGGCTGCCCCCCCTCCCCCCGGATAGGCGAATAGAAACTAAACTATGAGGAAGATTCAGTGTCAATAACCTTGAGTAGAAATTCCTTTCTTACACCATCAGCAGCGCATTTTTCCTCAGCGGAAGACTTTAAGTGGACTGATCTGACAATCACCGCTGCTGCTGCTGCTGCTGTGTTGTCTTTGCTTAACTGCTCGGTTTCAAGGCCAGGGCAGCCACAGCAGGGCTCTAATCTCACACAAACAGAGCAGACAAGCATTATTATTGAAAGAGACTTGAATGTGTGTGTGTTTGGGTCCCCGTTATACTGATTAAAAAGACAATAAAGGAAAGCAATGCAGCAGTATAAGACCACATTTCCCAAACATCCCTGTATTGAAAGTAGCTCCCTGCTGCCACCCAGTGTGCAGAGGGGAGTGGAGCAAGAAGAGATGAGTAAAGGACTGGAGATCATGGATTATTTTTGCATCATTAAATGGTGCAAACTAGGCAAGCACGATATTGTATTTTTGGCCGATATGCCGATATTTTACAACTCATTTGGCCGATAATATTGATCAACATTTCTTCTCAACCTAGATGAAGACACAATGATGAAGAAATGTCTGTTTGTAACTTTTAAAGCTGCAAAACTATTCAGTGTGTGGCAAACCTAAGCAAATCAAACTTTATTTATATAGCACTTTTCAGACAAAAGCAACTCAAAGGCAAGGCAAGGCAAGTTTATTTGTATAGCACATTTCATGTACATGACAATTCAAGGTCCTTTACATACAAACATTAGAAACATTACAGCGGGGTGCAGAAAGCATTAAGAAGAATTAAAAA
>JBBBVU010000016.1:249963-261661 GCA_037177055.1 Atherinosoma microstoma | reverse complement strand
TAACTAAACAAGCTAAGAAAGCTCATTGACTCGACACAATGAAACATGTTATTGTCTTATACATTGGCTATACGGGCTGCACCGGGTGTGGTGGTAATCACCGCGACCTCACAGCAAGAAGGTCACCAGTTCAAGCCTTGGCTGGGGAGGGGTTCAAACAGGGTCTTTCCGTGTGGAGTTTGCATGTTCTCCCCATGTATGTGTATGTGTCTCTGCAGGAACTCTGTCTCCCTCCCACAGTGCAAAGATATGCATGCTTGGTTAAATTGGTCTTTCTAAATTCTCCCTGGGATTGAGTATGAGTGGGTGTTTCTCTATGTTGGCCCACCTTCCCTGCAACCTTGATTAAGTGAAACTGGATGGACATTGATTATCCTGGTTTAAATCCGTACATTTCCAGTATGTTAAAGGCAACACTACACTTTATTTAGCAGCCTTTGGATCCACTACTGGAGTGAGAACCAATGATATTCTACCAATTTTCCCAACACAAATTGCACTTCCTTTATCGGAATATTAAGCAACAAACAGCCTTATTTCATAAGAAGAAAAAATAATAGTGTAAAAAAATTGGAGTGCTTAGCCTTTCTTCCTTTTGTTCATGGCTGAGTTTTTTAAAGGTTCATATTTAATTTAGTTTATTTATAGCGCAAAAGCCACAACACAGGTCATCCCGTGCAGCCAGCAAAGGTCAAGAACTTCCAATACTACAGACCCAACAGCTCCATAAAAGGAGGAGGAGGGTCCTGGGAGAGCAGCACTTTTTATTGTAACAAGATATTTAAATATTTATTATTCCACAGCTAAAAGTTTATTATTGTGACATCTGAGCCATCCCTGCCTGGTGAGAAAGCCAGTGCACAGATCTGTGTTGTGTTTTGGCAACAGTACAAACAGAAATAGCAACGGTCTTTAACAAAAACTGACTGCATGTATTCCTGGGACCTGCAGCAAGTTTTATTGCATTTCTTTAACTTGTTAAATTTTTTCAAACAAAGCAGGACGTTCAGAACATTAAACAAACGTAAAGAGATGTGTCAAACATCTCTAATGAATAATTCTTAAAATTGTTTTAAATTCAGCATCAATTTAATTAGACAAGTTAAAACGGTTTAAACCAATATTCACCACAGTCTCATATTTAGATCATTTATCATCCTCATACATCATTCTCAGCCAGAAGGAGCTTTCTAATCCAACCGTGTTAACAAACTGTATTCACACCTGTGTGTTATAATTCACTTAAAACTGCCTACACAATGTAAAATCCAAAGTGATTACCATCACTTGATTCATTCATTTGATTCTCCCAAACAGATGAAGCTTCATGTTATATTTAGACAAGAAGGTTTACTGCGACTGAAATGTCATGAGATCCCATGTAGAAGGTGACAAGGAAGAAGGACTAAAACGCAGGATTGCGAGGCAGGAGGCAGACGGACATAAGGATTTATATCGAAGGAACGGAGAGTGCAGCAATGGCAGGGTCATCGAGTACATGAACCGAACTATTAACTGTCTGTCAGACAGAGACAAGCTAGGCAGACATGGAAAAACACAGGGGAGGGGAACGATGAGGATCTGGCAGCCAACACGTGGCAACCTGGAGTTTTTCAAATGAGGGAGAAAACTGCAAATGTAGAGCAGGTGTGACAGCTAGAAATGAAACCGAAGTAGAATACAGAAGGGACAGATTAAAGAAATGTAACAAGACTAGAAACACAAACCGAACAAGAGCTGGTTCCTTTCCCTTTTAGTTTTATTTGGAAGGAATCCTTCAGGATCCAGCTTGAACAGTTGCAGAAAAATGCTTTTATATATATTTATATGCTTCAATGATGTATATTTAATTTATATATATAAGGCGTTTGATATTTTAGTAGGAAAACTTGGGGGAACACTTTAACCATGCCCTTCATCAGAGTCTTACAAAGCTGCAGCAGAGGCTTCTCTGCCTCTCAATGTTCTCTTTCCAGTGATTGAACATCTAACCAGGCCACTATGTTTGAGTCCAAAAGGACTCATTGTTTCTGCGTCGAACTGGGGCTGGGGGGAAAAAAAGGCAGGAGAGCACAGAAAACTATTGTTGAAGCAGTTGGAGGGACAGTTGGCTACAAGATCAAATGCTGCAGTGTCAGTTTGTCCGTCTGTGTGTCTGTGTGCATATGTAATAAGGGAAAGTCTAAACATACCTTTGTGCTGTTTCTGCACTTGTGAAAAAGCTCCTGTTCAAACAGAGAAGGATAAACATGAGCACAGGTTATCGTCAATATTCTATCGTCACCAGAAAATAATGTGTCAATCTCAAAGACTGTGTAGTCACACGGGCTATTTCATCAAAACATCCTCACTAACAGATGTTACCTTTAACTTTCGGACTCGTTCCGCGTCATTAGGCAGGTCAATCAAGTCGTCAATGTTCACCTCCTCCGGCATGTCACTCTCCTGCAGTCAAAACAACACACAAATGTTGAAATATGCACACACAAAAACTTAAAGAAAGACATATGCTGTCTGAAAAAAGGTAAAAAGTTATTGTTCATATGTTTCAGTAACATTTAGAGAATTCTGATTGGACAAAACCAACAGCAGAACTCAGGATCTTTAACAGAGTATTTCTACATGAACACTTTAAAAAGATCTCAAGGTATTTGGACAAAACACCAGTTTAGCCTTTAGAAAAACCATTAATCAGTGAAGGTAACTGGAAAATAAGGTTTTACTTTGACTTGTTCCAGCAGCAAAGAGAATTTGATTCGATGAGTCCAGATTCAACCTGTTCCAGAGCGATGGGGAAGAAATTAGCACAGGTATCTTCCAAGATGGAGAAGGCCAGATTGTGGCTCAGGAAGCTGAAACATCATTTTGCTACATAAATGACCATCAGAGTCCAGACTTTAACTCCAAAGAGAAACTTTGGGATCTGCTGGAGAAGACTTTTTTTTTAATACTTCTTAAAATGCTTTTTCTGGACCCCGCTGTAATGCTTCTAACATTTTATGTAAAGCACCTTAAATTGTCTTGTACATGAGCGGTCTGACTCCCCCGCCATCAGGATTGCATTGATTTTTCACTAAGATCAACTTATCAATGCATTTATTTCCAGGACAGAAATTAATGTGAAGTTTCATATAAGCATACTGAAACGATGAGTCTGTAAATGTGTGCTGGAATCAAAGCTAAAGGTGGTTCATGTCATTGCAACCATTTTCATGGCCAAGCAATAAATTATGCCATCTTTCCCCCAAGTTGCAATATTTTCTTAAGGTGTCCCTGTTGTTTCACACTCTGCCCCGTCTTCTGTAGTTCATGCCTTATTTAAGACTGCAAGCACAACTTTGCTCTACTAAATTACACTCAATATCCACCTATTTGCCAACCAAGCTGATAGGAAATACTTTTTCTCAGATATTATTTTTCCTTTTCTACAGCTAAACAGCTTATCTCTGTTTTTAGGCCACATCACACCAGTCAAATGTTGAACTGACCCAGTTTGCTAAAACACCAGCAGAAGGAAACAGTAAAGTTACTTTCAGCCAGCCAGGAAGTAATAGATCAATAAAAAGAAAAGTTATGTTCCTCTGTGTTTGTTTAAGGGCCGATGAAAAGCTGCACTTTAAAGTTGGGACCAAGTTAAGAGTTTATTAATCCCAATTTCCTCATTTTGACTCAAGTAAGATTGTTTACCAAGTAAAATAAACTATTTCAACATACTAATCTTATTCCAGAAAGTTGATAAATTACTATTAACAGTGAATAAAAGCAAAAGATTTCTGACTTTCCACCTCTAAGATGGTATAAGATAAGGTAAGAGCTAAAGATGTGGAGGCTATGTCATTTTACTCTGAGATTGGGCTGGGACATCATCACCATGCAAACCTGTACAGCTCATTATTAAAGCCACTTTCACACATGTGCTGCACTCCTGATCCTTTCCCCTCTTCCTTTAAGAGAACCATTATTCTAAAACAATCTGGTTCAAAGATCCGATGAGGCCGATAGAACCCAATCAATGGTACTTCTAAGGATATGAATAAATCCAAAATATGGCACTTGTGAAGAGTTATTGTCATGCACTGTCCATTCAGAAAGGAACAGCCTCCCACAAAGGCTGAGAAAACATTGCATTCAGTTCTTAAGTCTGCATGCAACATGACAATCAGTTGCATGTTGCATGTTTAAGCCCAGAGGACTGAATAGTAATAAATGTTGGAATAATAATGTGACAATGGTCAGTTCTGTTCGAACAAACATCCATTGTACAAGCAGAGAGCAGGAACAGTACTTCCAGCCATCCACACCACTGCACTGCTTCGCTCTGCTTGTGATTAGGCTCATACAAGCACGCACAGGCCTACAACTCTACTGTACAGACCAAAGCCTCCATTTCATAACACTACCTTCATTAACAATGTGCTTGTTCTAGATTTTTGTAAATAATGAACCGATTATTACAACTAACTGGTCTTCTCATGTAAAAAATAAAGCAAAATTTGTAAAAGCAAACAGCCAGTGATATTTTTTTTAATCAGTTACTTGTTACTCAGGATGATCCTGCATTGAATGGCTTTACTCCCCTCTGCACAGACGTTTATACTTCACTGATTATGAGGGAAAACTTGTTTTAAGCCAAAAGTGTTTCTTTGGCATTCTTAGGCCTTTAAACTTCACTCGGTTGTCAAATCCGCTGGTTTTATGACTTTTACACCCTCTTTGTAAAATGTAAACAGTTTGGTCAGCCACACATTGTCCCCCCCGTGTAGGCAGAAACAAGGCACTGTCCAAGTAGAACATCATAGAAAAACATTACATGTTGCATTCACTTGCACTTGGGCATCTGAGGTTTACCCAGGTAAAGGTCATTTAACACCAGGGCTATCAAATGTATGGCCCAGAGCCAAAAGTGGCCAACGGGATGAATTTTGTAAATGTGAAAATGACATAAAAGACATCAAAAGTAAGAACAATTCTGAAATTGTCCATATGAGGTTTCATTTTTTATGCTGAAATGTAAAACATTTACAAGGATGGGGGATCATTTGTTATATCTTTTCTCTTGCATTCTCCATATTTAATTGATCTCAGTTCAGTTTGTAGTCTGAGGTGAGTCAGTTCAGGTGGTGAGGATTATTACACAGATGTGGAATATGGAGGTATGAACATTTAAAACAACTTCTAGCTCTTGACGAGTTACTAATCATCGTTTTAATGTTTTAGTAGATGATAGACAATATTGTACAAATTACACTTATTTTTCTGAAGAAATTGCAGGTTCATAATGTTTTATCAAAGGATAGTCCATCAAATATAAAAAAAATCTGTATGTGCAATTGTGCTGCTTAACGTGTAGAATGGGGCTATAAACATGTTAAATGGGTTCTTGTGTGCCTGCAGGTGGGGAAAGGACTTCACAGCTCTGGGGAAGAAGCTGCCTTTGAGTTTGGTTGTGCAAGTTTTTATGTTCCTGTATGGTTTCCCTAAAGGAAGCAGTGCAAACAGTGTGTGATAATGTATTTGTAGTTCTTTGCACTAAAACAAAGGGGAAAGTTTTGAGCTGTTGTTGGTATTATGCTATTAATCCACTGGTCCGGGCCACTTGAGATCAAATTGGGCTGTATGTGGCCCTTGATATGAATATATCATATAAATAAAGATAAACAGTTAAATGAATAAATAAAGGCAATTTTCTACTTCTTGGGATGTTCCAACTTCCTGCCTCCTGACCACAGAATCCAGATGTACATTGTTTATATCCTCCCATGACAACAACAAGACTCTCCCTCATTTCCTCTTCCCCTCTCTCATCATTCACCCCTCTCCCTCTGTTCCTTGCTGCCCATGTAAGGACAGTCAGATACAGATCTACGAGTGGAAGACAATCTTGGACGTCGTGTACACAGAAAGCTTGGCCTTGTATGGAGAACCAAGCTGGATCCCCACCTCTCCTCTCCTCACCAACACCTCACACGTCACTGCAGACTTGAAGATGAGCTCATGGTTTTAGCGCAACCTCAAGTTGCCTTGGCAACACATTCTTTGAAATACAACTGTCATATTTCAAGTTCTGTCTTATTTAATATCCCAGTAGTTCCCAAAGTCGTAGATTGCAGTGCAGAGTGGTAATAAGATGCACAATAATAATGCGCACGCGTGTTAAATGAGTTAAATGAGTCTAGATTTTCCTGTTTCAGGACACATCTACTCACCTGGCCCTTGTACAACCGGTCCAGGCACTCGTCGATCCACTTCTCCACGTCCAGCCGCCTCTGCAGCTCCTTCCTGTTGTACTTCACGGTGACCCGGGCTTGTCTCTTCGGGAGGCCGTGTTCCTCCAACGAGCCCAGATCGGATGAATGAAACTCATCCGTTTCTTCAAGCGTCCTTTGGGTCCCGTGGGCTGCCATTCCTGCTGTGAGCTCCTCCGACTTGTTTGTCTTGTTTGGTTTTTAGCGCAGGGAGGAGAGAGGAGCGCAGGGAGGCGACGACGGCACACACTGCGGGACTGAAGGCTTTCTTTTTTCTGTCTCAGATGTTTATTCAAGTAGCTAAAGGATGGTTGACAGTCGCTTCGATGATAAATCTTTCTTGTTTGCATCCATAAAAACTATAGGCCTACTAATGAACCCTAAAAAAAATCCTGCCCATTCTGTCCTATATTGTTTACATTATTTCTTTATGCTTTAAAAGAATCACAAAAACTTTCAGTTCCATCCATCGTCAATAAAACACTTTTTAAGTAGCCTATTTACGGTAGAGCTTTATTTCTTTAATGCAAAATACTGTAAGTAGGCTAAAAGCAGATTTTAAAAAAACACTTAAATCGCTGCAGGAAATTATTACAAACAAACAGTGAAGATTGTTAACCTACATCTGCCTTTTGACAAGACATGAACCAAGATGGAGATTAGAACTAAAAACCGACATCTCAAATGACGATTGGGCCACACCCTGCAGGCACAATCCCAGTTTACACTAATGTAACATGATTGCACTGGTTAAAGTGGGCCTATAGACATCCCATTTTAAGCTGAAAAACTGAGACTGTTTTTCAGATTCACTCAAATAATTAAGTTGAGGCAACTTGTGAACATTAGTTACCTCAACTTGTTCCAGATATTTTCAATTTAACAGAGTTGCTTCAGCTCAGAGAAAACCTGAATATCTGTCCTTATACTTACTACAATTTAAGATACTTTGAATTGCCCTCTTAGATTTAGGCTTACATAAAACACCAGAACCCCCACGTGAGATTACTAAAAAAATAAATAGAAAAATAAAATCAATAAAATTGGAGTTGGTTGCCTTACTTTTTTAAGTTCACTCAACTTTTTAACCCCCCACCTGTTTTTTTAAACAGTGCACTGTAATGTGACAAAATACAAAGAAATTCTGGAAAACTCTGTCTGTCTGTAAATATTTATTTAGACCCCAAAATGTTATATTTGTATCCACCATATGAACAACTGAGTACTCACTAATTTTGCTATATTACAGGCAGAATGTTTGATAGCTCTGAATTGGAGAAAAGACCTACAGCAGGAGTTTGGACTTGTATGGCACATAGTATACTATAGGCTATATAACAGAAAGAATAATGTGTTATAAAGAACAAACTGGAAGTTAATGAAGATATTTGGAATTTTATTAGAAAAAGAAAATGTGGCCAAATTTCTGCAGTTGGCAAATTCAGACGAAGGCAAATTTTTTGTTGTTTATTTATTCAAATATTTATTTACTTCTGTATTAATTGATTAATCAAATCATTAACTTATGCATTTAGTTGTTACTTCTGTATTTTTGTATTTCTTAAAATACTTATCGCTGCGGAATCATCGATTTGTGTTTTGTAACAGCTTGTTAATATGATTTATAATCTTATACTACACGTATTAGAGATGAAGTATGTGTATTTGTGTGGAGGGATGGGTAATATCACAATGCTATCACTTGGATGAG
Source organism: Atherinosoma microstoma (assembly GCA_037177055.1). Taxonomy (NCBI): domain Eukaryota; kingdom Metazoa; phylum Chordata; class Actinopteri; order Atheriniformes; family Atherinidae; genus Atherinosoma; species Atherinosoma microstoma. Next base: position 253,705 of record JBBBVU010000016.1, on the reverse strand, counting down.
ATCCTTGTAAATTTATTTTTCATTATGATATAAAATCAATAAAAGACAGTGTTTTAAAAAGTTGTACTTATGAGATACAAAATCAAACAATATTCAACCTGCTAATAGAATAATAATGAACATCTCTTGTAGTCATAGATATTGAGCATTACCTTACAATCTGTTAATCTATACATATTAACCTAACAGGACACCATACACAATTTACAAGATATTTGCCCAAAAAAACTGTAAAATATTTTTAGACACTAAACCATTTTCATCCATAACAGGTTTCTATAGACAGGTATTTACCTTTAAGGGGAAAAAAAACTCAAAACATACATATTTCTGTTTTTCAAGGACTTTTTTGTGGCATCAGTAAGAATTGCAGCTTTGTCCCATCCAGCCACATGCTGCAGATGTGACTAAACAAATGTAGAAAATAAGAAGAGCATTTTGTGCATTTATTTCCCAAATTTACCAAATGTTAAAAAAGAAGAAACAAAAACAGAACAGACAGCAGATGGAGCCGTTTCTTTTCTGTTGGTTTAGCAGGAGTTTAAACAAGAGGGCAGATCTGAGTAGCAGCAACTTAGCTGAAACTGCTGGATCTGGAGTTAGATAATACACGTCATTGTTGCAGCAGTGAGGATGTTGGTGGTTATTTAACAACCTTCCTGCCATGTTGGTGGATTAGCGTTTATAACTTGAGGAAATGTGAAGGAGATCCTGCATCTCATGGTCTGTCAGTTTCGCAAGGATCTCGGCAGGTTAGCAAGTTTTTCAGGGTTCTTGCCAGTAAAAAGCAAAATGCAACAATCAAATAAACTAAAATGTCCACAAAGAAATCTAAAACTGATACTGCTACAATAAAGGTGCAGGTAAAATAAAGCCATATTAAAAAACATAGAATTGTGACTACAAGAATTAAATTGCGTAATAACAAACTCCACCATGTTTTGTGTTCAGAAAGGAATAAAAACAGCATCTGACCACATAATGCAGCAGGTATCGTAGCCCCCCACAGACCCATGAACACCTTTGACAGCCCACGGTGGGTACATGAAAACAGAAAAGCTCCTACAGCTGCTCCTACTGCCACACCCAACCTTCCTAGAAAAGGTCTTTGGTCTGGTATTGCCATCCCTGCAGCCAGCGACACCCCTGCTGTCCCTGCAATCCCTGCAAGAGCTCCTATAGTAGGACCTGGACCCATTACATGTAGAACCGACTCTATGACAGTTAGAACTGCTGCACCCAAAGCTGCAGCACTGAAACAGATCTTAGTTGCTCCACGTGTTCCCCAAGACTGAAGCAAAGACATTCCTACCACCATCACAATCCCCTGGTAAGTTAAAACTCCAACAAAGAGACCATCCATAACAGCTGTGTGTGCCATTTTTGACGAGTTAAAGGTAACGATGGGCTGTTTTACGATGTTAAATACATCTGTCATTATCAACATAAGCGGGAGAGACAAAATTGTTGGATGAAAGTCACAATCTAAGTAACATAGAAACCATTTAGCTGGCAATAACAGAATAATAAGAGTCAACTTTGTTGTTGAAAAAAACGAAATCATCCACATGAAGAATATAGCAAAAGCACTAAATAGTAATGGGAAAAAAGGAATTTCGAGTTCCAAACATGGACTTTTCTTATGTTTCAATAGTAAATACATGTTTATTCCTTCAGCGGAGAAACTAAGCGGAATAAAGAATTTGAAAGGACTGGATAAAGAACTTTCTAAACCTAAACCCAGAAGATATCCAGTTGCAGTGACACCCATTAGACACACTGGTCCAGCCAGGACAAGGCTTTTTTCTTTTGCTGTTTCACCATATTTTCGAATCATGAAGCCATATGTTGAAAAGCCAATAAATACTCCTGCCCCTAGAGAGCAAATTGAGGAACACACGCCAAACATCTCAATTAAAACAGACGTAACAATGTTGGTCACTTGATCATCGATTGTTCTCCCTGATATTAGTTTTATTGTGAAAAACTTTCCGTTGTAAAATGTTAAGTTGTCCATGAGCCACTCTTTGTCAGCCAGGAGCTCCAGAGACCGAAGTGATACGACTGTTGTCTTTCCCAGCAGATATCCACCTCCAAATCCTGATATTAGGCCGATGGAAAAGATGGTAACAGCTGATGTCATCCCTGAGGATAAATGGACAGGTCTCAGTACACACTTGCACACTCAGTGTTTTAATGAAAACATGATTTTAACTTACAACGGGAGAGACAGGGGGGCAGTCTAAGACGTCTAAAAGAAAAAAAAAAAGTTTGTTAACCAATCAGTTTACTTCATGTTAGATTTTTCTTTTCTGGGTTTTTCCATTTACCTGGTCCTGGTGGATTCCTCAGTACCAGTCGGGATCTCAAGCAGAACTAACAAGAAACAATTTATTAATATTTTTCACATGAAGATAATTTTGAATATTGATATTCATCAATCTTAGATAAAATAACTAAAGATAAACCTACACTTCATACATTGTCTAATCAACTGCATTTATACAAAATCATCTGTAACCTGAGTGATACATTTCTATAAATTAATGACTAAAATGACTCAGAAATTAAATTTCAAATGTTTTTTTTAATATGTTTACAAAACTGTACAAGGTTCATACAGTTAAATACATTGTTTTGTCTAACTCCTTGTTTCCCTAGAATATTGCATTAAACACAGCATGTTCATATGTCCCATAAAACCACAGAGGAACTTACCAGCGTCAGGCTGACTCATGGTGAAGCAGCTCACAGAGGATAGTTCACTACAGTCCCTTAAGTTACTCTAATGAGGACAAATCCAATAAGTATCCTTCACTAGATACTGTTTTTAACTCTGAGTACAGTGTGACACAAGATCCAAAGCACTCAGTGGTTTTAAACATCTAATAGAAAACTGGACCTGCAACATTCTTTCCAGGAAAACTGTGCAGCTATGATGACTTTATGAGAAATGCTTAACTCTTTGTGCTCCACTTTACAGTTGAACAGGTTTCAATACACAAATAAAATATAGGTCCATACTTTCTAAAGGAAAACAGCTCACTGACACCTGTTTGTAACTTCTGAAAATTTTACCTTGTACGGATAAAAAAAGATGGAACAAGCCAAACTCCATTGTGATGTTTAAATTGGACCAACAGAGTACTTTGATCTTACAGATTTCAGTGAAAAAAAACGTTATTATTGTTCTGTCCTTCTTGTGTTATAAATTACACTCCAAAGTATATATTTTCTGTTAGTTTTGTGCCAAACAGTGTTTTTTTAAATTTATTTTTAAGGCTGAATTAAATCTTTGAGCCCTGGCTGTACCTATTGTTTCGACTTCTGTTGAAAAATTGCCTATAATGAAATGAGTATATCTCTGCAATCAAAGTTTATTTGATTAATTTTGGAGTCATGGAAGTAGTATATGTATGAATGATCACAGTAAAACAAAATAAACTCAACTGCCACAAATCAGTTATTTCAACTCTGCCAATAATTGTTCTCTTTTCAACAAATGTTCTCGTCTAATTATTATGACAGTCACAAACAAAAGAAGATTTTACATTCAGGCCATTAAAAAGGCAGATTTGGGTTCTGATGACCGAGCAGAAAAAGTCTCTGCAGCATCTATTTTGATTTAAAAAGTTCTAAAGTAATTGATCATGAATCTCTTGTTTAATGAAATGAAATGAAATGAAAAATACTTTATTTATCCCTTTTAGAGGGAAATTATTGTTGTAGCAGAGTTTTTTTT
>JBBBVU010000016.1:233536-249863 GCA_037177055.1 Atherinosoma microstoma | reverse complement strand
TGTCCCTGCTGCAACACACCTGACTCACACTCAGACAAGCTCTGCTCAAGTCTGCTAATTACCCACTGATTTGAGTCCGGTGTGTTTCAGCAGGGAAACTTCAAAAACCTGCATGCACACCGGCCCTCGAGGAACAGGATTGAGGATCCCTGCAGTGGAACCACTGAAAATTGTATGAGATTTTTTTTCTATTAAAAGTATTTATTACGCATTTATCTAAAAAAAAAAAAAAAGTCCCCTGCTGATTATGTCTCACAGTAAATCTTACTGAGACAATTCAATTTTCATTACTAATGTTTTTTTTCCCTTCACCTGACGCTTCAGCTTCGGCCAAGCCTTAGGAAGCGGACTGACCCTGGACTCATTCACTGCTTCAGATATTTATCATCAGCGTTCCTGTGAAAGTTTCAAATAACTCATGAGGAAACTCATGTAGCAAGATTATGGTCATTTTCTCAACATAAATTACTTTGCTCTGCACCAAACATCTAAATCTGATTTATTAATGTAGATACGTAGCCTATTAAACAAAAGTGTGGCAGCAAATACTGTGTCCTTCGGAATTAGCAAAACGTTAGCAAAAGTTGGTTTGTGCCAAAAAAAGAAAGACTTTTTATAGAGTGACCCCGAGTGTTGAGAGTAATGTTGCTCAAATGGTAACCGGGATATTTTCTTCACACACTTCGGGCTCCATAGAGATTGTCTTGGTACACTTAGTTGACTGTTTTCTTGCATGACGGTGAGGTTACTGTACTCCAATGGCCTCCACAGTCACCACATCTCAATCCGATAGAGCAACATTTCCCAATCCTGGTCCTCGTGTCTTTGACATGTTCCTCCTCCAACACGCCTGATTCAGATTAACAAACTTCCTCATCAAGTTGTTTGAAGCCTGTTAACGATCCGTTTATTTCATTCAAGTGTGTTAAGGTAGGTTTACCTCTAAAACATGCAGGACAGTGGTAGCAGGACTAAGATTGGGAAACACAGCAAGATTTCACCTTTTAGGATGTGGTGGAATGAGAGATTCTCATCATTAACTGTGTTATCATGTAAATGAAGATCTGATGCATGTTGCTTCATGTTCTTATAAAGTGACTTATATGAACAGTGATAAAATGGACTATTGTGGGTCAAGTAATCTATTTCGTTTAATTGGATTATAATAGGACTACTACTGAATCGGATTGTCTGTAAAAGTGTCTTGAATTGGTGCTATACAAATAAAGCTGAATTTAATTTAATTAAAAATACATTCAGAAAGTAAGAAATTCCACTTCAACATTTTTCTGTGAACTGAAAACCTTTCCAGGTGTCCGCCTCATGAATAAGGTTCACATAGTAACACTAATATCCACAGAGAGTCTTTTTAGTGATTAAAAAAATACAGTTTTGATTAGTTTATGCCTTTTCTCATTAAATAATAGATATCACAGAAAGACACAGTCTATGAGTTTATCTAGTTACAGATAAAATGACTTATTGCAGATTTATTAAATGAGAAGTGGAAAATGTCCTCTTGTTTCAGCTTCTATTGTATATTTGCTGCTTTTCTCAGTTTTATGTCATTATTTGGAAACAATGACCTTGACTCTGTGTGCAACAGTGTATATAACTCCTGCCATTTTTAGACAAAGTGATTAAATGATTAATGAAGGAAAATAACAGGTAGATAAATCATTAATTACAATTCATCTGTAAGCTCGAAATCTATAATACTGAAGACCATTTTTATTATATTCCAAAACATGGCAATCAGAAGAAAAGTGTTTAAGTTTGTGGAGTCAATTTAAATCCAGACTCATTTAAAATCATTTTTCTTTTTTATTCCACATCACAACCACAACATGAGCTTAAATAATATGAATGAAAATATGCAACATAACTCAAACTTTGGCATGAACACAAAATGGCACATGAGAGAACAGAAATAGATCATATCATATATATTCTTATATCAGTGACAGTAATGGCTGACTTTGTGTGATAAAGCAGTTTTTTTTTTTTTTTAAATATCCCCTTACATCACATCTTTGGGATATTTCCCACAGCCGCGTTACGCACCCAGATACAACATCAAGCGTCGGTTTTCATTCAGCATCTTATAAATATATCTCTACATCTGTGACAATCAAAGAGAAACCATAAACACAAGCTTTCAAATAAATAAATAATATAAAGAATTAACTAAACAAAATGATGGTACTCACAATAAGGAAATAATGGTCAAAGGAAGATTGAAAAGCAAAAGAAAAATTCTGTTTAAAAAAAAGGAAACAAAGTGAGCATATGTAAGAGGAACAAAAGCAGTAAATGTGTTTATGGGCTTGTTTTCCAGAGTGGTGTCTTCCTGTATTTGGTTTGTGTTGTAGGTCCTACAGTGGGTCTTATTATGAGTCTCTTTGGGTCTTAAACACGGAAGAGCATAACCCCATATACTTTTACAAAAAAAGGTCTTCAGAAATCATTTTCATTAAAATCGTTCATTTGTCAGAATTGAGTTTTGTATGGGTTTATGCATTTGCTCCTCCTTGAACTCTGCATGAAGTCAGAGGAGCAACAAGTGCTAAAATGTTTGTTTTTCTTTTTTTTTCCCTGTTTAAAAATGGATAGTTCTCCCCATTTCATCTCAGGCCTGCTCCAGAGCCCAGCATTGCCTCGTCCCTCCACATGAAGTCCTGACGCTCTGCTCTGACCAGGCTGCTCTCCGCGGGGTTGTGCCGGTACCCGGACCTGCCTTCGGGACAGAGGGACAGGCTGAGGCGAGCTGTGCTGTTGCTGATCTTGAACAGGCCGTTGGGACTGAGGAAAGCATCTCTCTCGCTGCCTCCCACGTTGTTGACCGTCTCCAAGTCGTTGTACACCGCGATGTCGTTCAGCTGCTTTCTCCCCTCCATCCTCCTCCTCCTTCTCCTCAGGAAAAGAATGGCTGCTACCAGAACAAGAACCAGGATGGCCAAGAGGCAGGAAATGGTGAGGGTGGTGGAGGAAGGCTGGGCAGCCTGTCGCAAAGCAGGCTTGAAACTGGGCTGTAGTGTGAACTCACAGCTTGGACCCATAAATCCTTTAGGGCACTGGCACACAGGTCCAGTGAAGTGTGTGAAGCAAGTGCCGCCATTCTGGCACGGCCGGGCGCCGCAGGCGTCTGAGCGCACGCTGCAGTTCTTGCCAGTGTAACCGAGGGTGCAGGAGCAGGTGTAATCGTTCACACCATCCTGGCAGGTTCCAGCATTCTGGCAAGGACTTGAGGCACAGTCATCGATGTTGACCTGGCAGTTGGCACCAGTGAAGCCAGCCTGACAGCGGCACAAGATGCTCTGGCCCAGGTCCAAACACTCACCACCTGCAGAAAGAGAGAAACACTCAGCTCAGCATCCAGGATAAAAAAAAAGGGTACCAAAATCTTTAAAAAGAAAAAGAAGAAGTGTTAATTGGATCATATTTGCTCCAAGTGCATTCAGGGAGAAGTGTAAACATCAACACCTGCTCACTGAGGAAAAACCATGACTGCTGATGTGCACTTCCGCCACAAGATGTCGCCACAGGAGAAGTCTGTGCTGCTCACTCACCGTTCAGACAAGGTCTGTTGCTGCAGCGGTCCAGCTTCTTCTCACAGTTGGAGCCGGTGTAGCTGGGAGGGCAGCGGCAGGTGTAGCCACCGGTCAACGTCTCCACGCAGGTGCCGCCGTTGAAGCAGGGGCCATCTGCGCATGTCATGGCAATGATCTCGCAGTTCTTGCCGTAGAATCCTTGCGGGCAGGTGCATGAGTAGTCGTTCTCCAAATCCTGCAGGAGGAAGAGAAAACCATAAAGTCAACGAGGAAAACTTTTTATTTTCGTCAGGAGTTAATTATTTATCATCTTTAAAAAACATACACAATACTCACATTGCAGCTGCCTCCGTTCTTACAGGGGTTGCTGTCGCACTCGTTGGTTTCCAGCTCACAGTTGGTGCCACCAAAGCCGGGTCTGCACGTGCAGGTGTAGCTGCCCTGACCCGTGTTGGTGCACGTAGCCCCGTGCGCGCAGGGCTTGTGGTTGGTGCAGTAGTTGAGGTCCTGGTCGCAGAAGAGGCCCCCCCAGCCTTCCTGACAGTTACACTGCCACGGCTGGCTGCACGTCCCGTGGAGGCAGCCTGGGTAGCGGACGCACTCGTTGCAGGAGGGGCCCTGCCAGCCCATGCGACACGTACAGCCCCCTGGGGCCTCGCAGTAGCCGTGCCTCTCGCTGCAGTCCGCCGAGCAGATGGCTGGAGAGAAAAGGGAGGGGGGGAGGGAGGGGGTGTGATTACAATGGCACGCCTGCTGTACACACACACACGCGCGCGTACAGAGTCCCTTGTCTGAACCTAGCGCTGTCCCAGACTTTACTGTTTAAGCCAAGCAGCTGGTAGGCACACTGCCGAAGAAAAATGCTTTCTTTTATTTCCTTTCCATTATACCCCCCTTCTCTCTCCCCCATACACAAACACACACACACACACACACTGTAACTCCCTTTCTGTCTCAAGCATAAACCCACCCAGACCACCTTGAAATATGTGTGCGTCTCTCATTGTAACTGAACAAAAGGCAGATGGAAGACCCACAGACTAAAACACAAAGCTACAGGACATCCCTGAAAGAAAAGAAATACTCTGTTGGCTCTGAAAGTTTTACTGTAGCAGGTTAAACATCAACCACGCGCTGAGCAGTGAGAATAAACACGTTTTATTCAGCTCTTTTAACAGTTCAGTTCATGACAGGAGAAACGGTTTTTCTCCTGATATCTCCTGTTATGTGAATTAAAGTAAAGTTTCGTTGTTTCCTCTCAAGTATAATTTTATAGACTTTTTCTTTTTTCTTTTATTTTCATTAGTTGAGTTTAAAAATCCAATACATCAAGAGTGTTTTCAACTAATAGCCTACTCCATATTTTTGTGTATCCATATGCGTCAAAGTACACCATGGTGTCGGAGTGCCTGGTACACCTGAGTTGTGACGCATACTCACGTTCAGAACAGTAGTTTCCTTTCCAGCCCTCCAGGCAGATGCGGTTGCCCTCCTCATCGCAGGTGTAGTGGCCCAGGGTGTCGTCCCTCGGCCTGCAGTAGTCGGCGCAGCCATCTCCAAAGTAGTACTCGTCGCAGAAGACGTGGTAAGAGTAGCGCAGCTCGCTCTGCTCGCCGAAATGCACGTCCTGGGACCAGTCTTCACCGATGGCAAGTCTTCTCCTGGTCGCCAAGCGGCTCACGAGGTTGTTCTGGTTGTCTGGAGAGGATTTTGAAGTTGATGATTGATATATTTTCAAAGATATTATCATTCATTTTTGTTAATTAGTGGGTCTAATTTGTAAACAACATACCTGTGTACTCAGTCGGTGACTCTGCGTTCCAGGCTTCAATGATCAACGAAAATGTCCCCTATGGAAAAAAGAGCGTTTAGTTACACTGATGCGATGAATTTTACGCACTTTACGCATTAGACCTACAGGTATTTATTGTTTTGTTGTAATTCTTCAATTTTGTATTTACCGGCCATTTAAAGTGGAAAGGCACTCTGATGGGCGCGCTGCTTGAGATCGACGTGTGATCTGCTCTGATGACGTTGGTGTGTCCGGTGCCAAAGGTGCAAGGTGGCTCTGCAGAGATCACATCTTCTGGGTGTTTTAGGCAAATTCTAAAAAATATATGACAGTCCCTGTGTCTTCTGCAGATGCGCTGCGCCGTGTGGAATGAATGAATCTTCAGCTCAAAGACGCCGGAGGAAAAAACCTGGAGAGAGAGGAAAGGGATGATCAGACATCAGGTGCGTAAAGACAGCTTGAGAATGTTACCTGAGTTCAAACAGAATCCAACTTACAACATGCACTAAGGCCAGAGCCAAGAGGTATCTCAGGGGTAGATGTGCCATTTCCTTCTTGAAGTTTCTTTAGTTTTCTAACTGGATGTCCTCATTCGTCATGCGCAATGATATTCCCAAATGGAAAAAAAAACAACTCGGGAAAGTTGTAGAAAAAATAAACTTTCAAAAAATGTTTCAGCACTCTCAAGATCCTTATCCCTTCAGTGTCTCCTGAATCCTCCTGGTAGTTGGTGGTCCTTATCCCCAGTCTTCTTAGGCTGCCGGTACTCTCTTGTTTATGTTCTGGTGCGTAAAGGCGCAGAGTGGTTTTTATACCCACTCATCCTGGGCGTCACAGTCAGAGAGGTGGAGCCTGGCAGACCTCAGGGGAGCAGCCTGACACGCGAGAGCTGCGTGGGGATTAAGGCAACCCACATTACATCTGGACCAAATTCTTAGGAATATGCATGAGAAGCTGGTGCAAGAGAGATATGGTTAGCATTTGTGCATTATGGTTCATTTGCCCCCCCCCCCCAAAAAAAAAAGAAAAGTGAACAGGACTGGGTCTGTCTCAGAGCTTTAAAATAATAAAGATTAAAGTAATAAAGGCTGAAAGATAAAACATCTTGAGTGATTATGAAAGAAACTATTTTGATTGTGTGAAGTTTCCTTCAAAAGGAAACCAAGGAAACCATTTCAATCAACATTTTATAAGAATGTTGAACTAAACTGGAAGAAAACTGGGCTGGAAGGTTTTAGTTGCTGTTTTTCTGATTGAAAACAAAGATCAGAAGAAGCGGGGGAAGAATAGCGGGCAGACTTTCTTTTACATCCAACACTGTTAATTGCTCTGACGCGTGTGAGGTGACAAAGAGTGGGCAGGTCCCGGATAAGACCTCATTGTGCATCTAGCGGTTATTCAGGCCTCTTCTGTTGTGCTCCTCAGTCTGGAGAAGTGGGGGCTGAGGAGGGGGTTGCTCGTGTGTGTTTGTGTGTACGTGTGCTTCTGGAGAAGGGGGGTCCGAGATGGTTTGGACTATCATGTTGCCTTTGTCTGGACCTCCTGCGAACAGCTGTATGGTAATCAACGGCACATGGTCGACCTTGCGGGGCTCCAAACCCAGCTATTGTCTCACTCCAAGCGTCTACTCGTTGCACAAATACACACACACACACGCGCACACATACACAAAGCGCCGACCCCTTGTTGATTTAGGAAGGGCTGTGGTCGGCTGTGGGGCGCAGCACCTGTCGCTGGCGGGGATGTGATGGAGGGTAAACACACCTAAACTGTTTGCTTACTCATACAGTGGAGCTGATCCAACCATTCCTCACTACCAGTATCCAATATCACCCAGTTTAATAAAACAACAGCCTCAAAGTTAATATTTGATAACAGAACAGTAGAACATTAACTGGCTATCTATTTTATTTATGTTTTTATTATATTGTCTACTTTACTGACATCGACATGATAAAAAAACAAAAAACAAAGATTTAACATTATAAGAGTAAACCAAGTAAAAACTTTCAAAATATCCAGTTTTTTAAACTTACACTAAAAACATGTCGGTTTGTGCGTGTGGTGAGTGGAGGCTGGGGAGGAATGGGGAGGAATGGGGATCCATTCATATTAAAATGAGTAAAAGGGGGACGCGTGCCTGAAGTGGCCCCCTAAATATCCCGGCACGCTTCACTGCAGAACAACAAGAACAATACGGGGAGGAAGCACAGCCTCCTTCAGTGTGCTCATAAAGTAATCAGAGTAAAACAGCTAACGCACTGTGACACTGGTTCTGTAATTACAGTAGGATCAGATGAGGACGCAATAGCTGGCTGTGAAAAAAAAAAGATATTCGTGGTGGGCAATAATATTCTAAGAAAAATAAAAATTAACCTCAGGAAACTCTTTGAAAATAAATAATGATAATAACGAATTAAAAAAGAACTTTCAACACCCTAAGGATCCTCCTCCTTTCGGATGTTGTCCTTTACTCGGTCTTGATGGCACTATTTTGTTTGGTTTCTTGTGCGTAAAGGGCGCAGAAAACCCATATTAGCCTTACTTTTATGTCAATTTAATTAAAAAAAAATCAAGATCTAAAAAAAAGAACCTTAAAAATGTCTGTTAGCTCTCTATCTGACATAATGAGCTACAGATAAATCTCAGAATATAAGATTTTATTTTTCATTCTCAACTCAAAATCATTCTTGGAAGATGTTGGGGATGCTTATGTTTTCCTTTTGTCTTTTGGTATTTGTTTTATGTTTAAATTCCACCTTCTTGACATTTTTCCAAGGTGGGATTAAATGTCAGAAGTGTAATCAAAGTTTTATTGATTGCCCTCTTTATTTTAAACTTTGTGTTAAAGATGATTTTGTTGTAATCATCCAGAGGATATTCAGTATAACTGAGCTGTAATCTAATAAATTACAATGTACCTTTCATAGAAATGCCTTGAATCTGGAAATATGTGTGACAGAAGAGTAAACTTTGCATAAGAAAGAAGTGTTGTGAGTTTAATCATGGGTTTGGTGCTTCTTACACTTATTAGAGTTTATGCAACAAACACAACTCCAATTGTCACTCTTTGTGATTATACAAATACATTTCATGCAACAGCATGACACTGCCTTCTTAAAACAAACCACTGAAAATGAATTTTTTGCAGTATTTTTTAACCTCTTTTTATATTTCATTGCATACCACAAATAATTAAAAGAGTTAAAAGGAAGAGTTTTAAAACTTTTGTTCAGTTTAAATGTATCAACTAAACATAACCAGCAGACGGTCAATATATTAATGTAAGATCAAATTATGAACCTGTTTAAGCTGAAATGATGCGGCCCATGATGATGCTCCATCCTTCACAGCTGACCTTTGAGCTGCTGAACAAGAAACCTGGAACCTGATGAAGAATATTGTTTTCATGATTGAAGTTTATGCCTTAACCTACATGATTCTTTAGTTCTGGCCACTGCCCTGCATGTTTAAGTTGTTTCCCTGCTTCAACACATCTAATCTAAGGCCTCGTTTACACAACAAATGATGGAACCTTGATTTCAGATTCAACACAAGCCTGTTAACGAGCCATTCATTTGAGGCCGGGCAGTGCAAAGAGGTAAATAGTTCAAACCTGCAGGACAGTGGCCCTGGAGGAAAGAACCCCGTCTCAAACTATTCAGTATCTCATAACAGCCCAAAGTCTTGTTCAGTCAGGAGCTGAATCAATAGTGATGTTTGTTTCTTAAAGACTCCTTTTTTTTTTACCTTATCTGAGAGTAATTAGCTAACGCAGCTCAATGCACATTGAATGAATGCAGAATGTTCAGCTGCCATTTTATTTATTTATTTATTTATTTATTTATTTATTTATTTATTTATTTATTTATTTATTTATTTATTTATTTATTTATTTAGTTTGTTAGTTTGTTATTCAGCTAGTTAGTTAGTTGCATATAAAACACAACTAACAGAATGAAGATCTTCCAATAGTAATAAATCTGGAAGACTGAAGTATTTTTTTAATGAATCCCCCCAAAAAGGAATGAAATCAAACCTTGATCTAGGATGAAAAATAAAAAAGATTCACCATCTTAGATAAAAATATTTATCTTGACACGACTGCTTTTAGCTAAATGAGAAACACAGAAAACTTCCTTTCCTGACTCAACAGGTGTAGAAGTCATGTTTACATGCCACAGATGATAACAGTTTAACTGTTTGATTTATTTTTCCTGCTTTTATTTCTTTATTAAATCATTATACACAGACATTTTGACTCCTGCAGCTATGAACTCCTGTGGGCGTAAGTGTGAGTGTGTGTGTGTGTGTGTGAGTGGCTCATTTTCTTACATGTCATATATCTCATGTCGCCCATCATCATCTGCTACCCTGAGCGAGGCAGGACGGCTCATGTCGACTGTCAGCATCTCTAATATCTGCTGCATCTCTCCGTGGAGGAGGATGTGTGTGTCTTTGTGAGAGGAGCAGATGGACACTGCACCCTCTCTGCTGTTATCATCTGTATTACTTGCAGGAGCGTGACACAAGCGTGCCACAGGGCATGGGAACGTAAGCGGAGTCGTGTCATCCCCCACTCTCCGGACCTCCCATTACTTTGAGTGGCCGGCATCTGCCTCATCATCAGCCCCACAGCAGCTTGGAGGTCCTTCTCCCAGAGGACAGCGGTAGAAAGAGACGGGGGGATCTGCAGCAAATCTGAACCATGCAGGCCCTCGGGGGAGAAGTCAGCCTGTTGTGGTCACTGCAGGCCTGGCCTGCTGTCTGCCAGCGAGACAAAAGGAGGTGTGGAGTGGGTGTCTGGTGGGTTGTGGTGCTCTGTTTGTTTACGTGCACATGCAGCCTTAAATTTATGCATGTTATTTGGTTGATTGGCTGATCTCATTAAGATTCTGGATGCTAAAGCACACACTACTCTAACTTTTACAGTGAGGAAATTTATGGTTTTTAGTCAAAGGGGACCTTAGTTGACTGGACAAGCATTATGAAGCAAATCACTGGTCAACAGTTCTGGCAGATATACGGCATCTTAAAGACTTGTCTTGCTGCCCGTAACCATAACATCGGTGTTTATTTCTTTTAGTTGCTTCTGGCCATCTGGCTTTGTTCCCAGATAACATCTGACCTTACAGTAATCAGAGAGCAGTACTCTGGAAGTTTTCCTTACTTCAGATTGCATAACAGCTGACTCACAGTAATGCAGACACAATTACTTTATCTCTAGTTAACACTCCCCTGTCCCAAAAAACTTAAAATGGTCAAATCAGTGTTTCTATTTTTTTATATATTTAGATTTGGACCTGTTTCTTGTGGTTTAAGGTAATTTATTTACTTTCTTGTTATCATTCCTTTACAGCTGGAGGTCTCTCACAAAAGCACCGAGTTCCCTCTAAGTCAAGATTTTCTTCATTTATTTTTTTCATAGATGAACCAGGATGAAACAAATCTATCAAAGGTGATACATGAGGAAAAGACAAGTTTCTTGCTGGACTGCAATCGAGATGTTTCATGTGACAGCAGGTACATTAGAGCCAGCTTCCATCTGGCCTATGCAATGCATTGACCTGTTGTCTTGGTTCAGCCTCGCTGGTTTCAAATAATTTTTACCCTGCACCTGGAAGCTGCTTTTAGAGAAAAGGCTAAAAAACACAGAGATAGTTTGCGATTGAAAAAAAAAAGAATAGTGGTGCTGGAGCTTTAGAAGCTAGAGGAAAAAAAACCACAAAGAAAAACCCAACCCCAAAATCCAGTTGCATTACTCATAACTTATGATGCATAACATTTATTAAAAGTAAAAAAAATAGTAAAAGTAAAAAAAAGGGCAGGATAGATCCATGTCACACCCTAAACAACAACATAAACAATTTACTTGCCATATGTGAAGTAAACTGTTCATAATTCACATTCAGCCATATGTGAATGTGTGTGAGAACATTTCTAAACTGCATCACAGATTTGGTCTATCAGTCAAAAAAAGTCTGTATTTAACTAACCGATAAACATTTCTAGAACTTGTATCTTCAAGCAGAAGCTAAAAGAACTTTTGTGGTTTTTCTGTGTAACTCAGAAATGAACAAACAGGTGTTTTTTGTTTTTTTTACACATTGGTTTTAATCGGATATCCCACAGAGGCTGAAAATACTGCACTTACCAGCACAATTCACCTCCTCTCCTTTTCCTCATGAGGCCTGTGTGGATTGTGAAACAAGAATGAGAACCTGAGAATGTGTTCTGAAATTGAAATGGGCATGAGTCCAGGCGGTGACTTTGTTTTTTGATCGGGCGGTGCAATCACAGAAAACCCAACACATCTCCTATAGAAACGTGGTTTGTTTTTAATGTGGACAAAGCTTGTGCTGAGGTCTCTGTTTCTGTGGAAGCAATAAAAGTCTAGCCTACTTAACCACAATAGGAACACATGTTTCAGTTTCTCCACATGGTCTTAAACTGGTTTCATCAAACAGAGGAACTGCAAACTTCCTCCATCTTGTAGTTGAGCAGGTAATAGACTTTTTCTTTTTTTAAATCGCAGTGATAAAATACAATCTCTAAATCTGTTTAACATGCAACTTGTTTTTCCTTGGGATGCTGTGTAAAATGTAAATACAACCAAATGCAATCATTTACACATCTCATAAACCCATATTCATATCCAGAGTAAGATATTTACCAGACTATAGAACTCTAAATATTTTATACAGCTTGTTAATTCTTCCTTATATTAGCTACTGTATTGAAGTTTGGGGGAACACCTACAAAGGTAACCTAGACCCTCCCTTTAAACTTCAGAAAAAAGCTTTACAAATTATTTATAATGCCGGGTTCAGGGACCCATGGGCTGTTCCTAAAATTGCACATAATACAAATCAAAGACTTTATCAAATTTAAAACTCTCATCGTGGTGTATAAGGCGAGTCGGAAGCTTCTTCCTGTCGACATTCAAAAATTGTCCAACAGCAGAGAGGGGAATTACAATTTAAGGGGAGACTTTGTGATGAGAAAACGGGGTTTTATCGCACTATCCTCAGAAGTTTGTGTATCACTCAAACAGGAATAAAATCGTGGAATGGGTTGAATAATGAGATTAAGAGAAGTGTAACACTAAAACAA
Source organism: Atherinosoma microstoma (assembly GCA_037177055.1). Taxonomy (NCBI): domain Eukaryota; kingdom Metazoa; phylum Chordata; class Actinopteri; order Atheriniformes; family Atherinidae; genus Atherinosoma; species Atherinosoma microstoma. The sequence goes on along the minus strand of JBBBVU010000016.1, from coordinate 237,407 downwards.
TTTAAAACAATGTACAAAGACTTCATATGTCAGGAATACACTAATGAATTTCACAGATAAGCATTATTAAATACTCATAGACAGGAACACACACACCCTTGTGTGTATGGGCCTGCGTATGGATATGAAATGATCTAAAACAACTAAGCATATTTTGTCTTTATTGGAATGTCCTTTAAACAATGTCACTTCTGTGTCTTTTAGTTGAATGAATAGAAACGGGTACATGGAGGCATGCATGCAATAAATGTATGCACATCGTGCTCAAGTTACTCTTCTAAGCAATATGTAGAAATGTTGTTGTATCTCCTGTCACTTCATATTGTATATAATTTGTACGTCTAACGATGGATTATGACATTTTCCCGTATCGGTACTATCATAAATGATAAATTTGTAATATTTTGCTGATCTGGACGATCGTAAACGATAATATTTAAAACGTCTTTGCTCAAGGAAAGAAATTTGAACGATAAGAAACAAAAATAGGGCTTCACTTGTGTACAATGACATGATGTAACTTGTTTCTACATGTAAAGATTTCCTAATGTGATGGAAATGTGATGACTGTATTTATATTGTAGTTACTGAAACTACAGCGGTAGGCTTACATAAGTTCTGTGAACTTCTGCCTTCTCCTTTTGAGCATCAAACTCTTTTTTTTCCCGTTGCTGGACCTTGTCTTTATTTTTATGCTGCTCAAATACATGAATAAATGAATAAGTATTCTGTTCACACTAGAATAAAGAAATAATAAAATATTCAAAGTGAGGCATTTTCATGTTCTATGAATGATATTTGTTCATTTAAAATTTGGTGGCAGCAACGGGTCTCCTTATATTTCCCCTCGGGACGTGGAAAATAAAAGACTGAAAAAGTAAGTGGTACTTAAAACAAGCAGCTGGAGGAACAAGCTGCAACTAATTATGTTAATTGGTAAGTGGTCAGTAGCATGATTGGGTTTTAAAATCTTAGAGAGGCAGATCTCAGAAGTAAAGATGTGTCTGGGTTCAGGAATCTGCTCAAACCAAGGCTGCAAATTTAAGAAAAGTGTTCGTCTGTGTAGAATCGCAAAGATTTTAAATTTTCCATTATCTACAGAACATATCATCTAAAGTACTGATACTCAATTCGATACAAGGGCCGCAATCCAGAAGGTTTTCAACTATTCTTGCTTCAACACACCTGCATCAAATTAAATGCATGAACAGCCAATCAGATTCTGCACAGTGACTCATTCATTTGAGTCAGGTGGGTTGGAGCAGGCAGACATGGAAAACCTGCTGGATTTTGGCCCCTGTAGGACCGAATTGAGAATCAGTGAAAAGAGTCAGAGCATGTGGAAACATCTCTGTGCACTTTGAACTTATAATTACCCATGATTTGTAGGCTTTCAGGCAACACAGCATTAAAACAGACTTGTTTCTCTACTGGAAATCACTGCATGGGCTCAGGAAGAATTCCAGAAATCACTTTCTGTGAACACAGTTCACCCTGAAATCCACAAATACAGGTTAGAGCTCTATCATGCAAGGAAGCCATATGTGAAAATGATCCAGAAACACTGCTGTCTTCTTTGGGCCAAAGGTAAGTAAGAAATGAACTGAGGAAAAATGAATAATGTTTTGCAATAAAACAAATCGAATTCATTTTGGCAATTGCGGATGCCTCGTCCTCCGGACAAAAGCTTGTCATCAGTTCAAAATCCTGTATCTCTGATGGTAAGATGATGCTCTATAGTGCCTATGGACCTGGCTGCTTGGAAGATAACAGAAAGATACAGGTTTTAGAGAAACATGTGATTCCTTGCAGATTGCCTCCTTGCATATATCAGCAAGACAATGCTGAGCCATATTCTGCATCTATAACAAAAGGTGGCTTTTGTAATAGATGTAATAGAGTCCCGGTGCTGAAGTGGCCTGTGGGCAGAACGTTCACCATCTGAAAAGATTGTGACACATCATTAAACACAAAGTATGACAAGGAAGATTCAGAACTGTTGATCAGTTGTTAAAAGAAGGTTTAATGCTAACTGTTCCAACTATTTATTTGAAGCATTCAAAATGAGCTATTTTTCATGTAATTGTAGAATGTCTCTTTTAAAACGTGATATATTCTCTGTGGGCTGATTTGCAAATCATTGCATTCTGTTTTATTTACATTTTATACAATGTCTCAACTTATTTTTGGGTGGTTTCTTTGAGCTCCCAGCTTAAGTTATACCATTTATACAAGACCCAGTTCTCTTAAAAAACATGTTAAATTCAAATTTTCTAAAGGAAAAAAACATTGCTTTGACATATGGAACAAACAAATCTGTTTCTCCGAGTGTCTGATCAAGTCACAAATCCTCTCCGTAACAATGGACGCGATAAAGTAAATAAAACTGAACTCTTTGGCGTTGCAGCAGATGCATAATGACTCTTTTGTCCTGGCACAAAAGGGGCCATAATAATAATTTAATCCATTCCAAGTCGATCTGCCTTTCTTCAAGCCTACCTTTCTTTAGGCTCTGTCCTCCAGCAGCCTCAGTGACAGATGGGAGATGAAAGAGGGAGCTGGGAGGAACGAGAACAGGTGGGGGTGAAAACTGTAGAAAAGGAAAGGCCACAAGGGTCAATGGGGCAGCAGGAAGGGGGCTGAAACTTGCATAAAGACTTGTGGAGGGATAGATCGATGGATAGATTTTTTATACTTTTTATTGTACCCCTCTTTTTTGCCATATGTCTACCAACTCTGTCAAAACAAGAACGTTCCTATAGGGTAAGATTTTTGAGCATCAGCAAGGTTTGTGAAAGTATATCAGATGTAGAGGCTTTGTTTTGATGATGCATCCACATTTCTGTGGATGAACAGACCAGAGAAGTGCAGCCTATGAAGGTATTCCATCATTAAAAGGTAGATTTAGCGTAAGCATTCACTCACTAAGTTAGGAAGAAAATGCTGCATCCTTCTCTGAACAGTGGACAGGGGTTGTATAGAGCAGAATGCAGTTTTACAGGCACTCAATAATGCCTTTTCAGTTGGGCTTAGGTCTCAGGTTGAAGGGGCCCCGTAAAGAATTAAAGGTAAAAGAGCTGCTCACAATGTGAATACAGCTGCCTATAAAGAGCCCAGCCCCCCACCAGACACAATAACGCTGCCCCAGCTTACAGAGCAAACCCCAGCAGATTGTTGAACTTCTGCTGGATCCCCCCCCCCCTTCTATCCCTCCCTCCCCCTGCTGCGGCACGCCAGCTCAACCCTAGCAGCTGTTTAACTGAGTGAGGCAGAAGGGGCTGCAAGGGAACAATGCAATTCGATTTAACTATCCCTCTTTCTTGTGTGTGTGCGCGTGCATGCGTATTTTACAATGTAGTTATTAAGAAAGGAGCTGCACAGCTCAGGCCACCGCCACCCCACCCCAAACGTCTTTCAATGCTGAGCTGTTTATTTATTATTACAGTCGTATACTGTACGAGACACAAGGTCAAGTATTTCAGTTCAGTAGGACTTATTTCCTTTATGCTCAACAGAGAGTTTTGTGCAGAGAATACTGAGTCAAGCAGTAAAGCTATAACTATATCTAACAAAACCATTAGGCATAAGACAGAGCAGCATACGTTGTACAATAAAAGGTAAACTAACTATCAACTTTAAAAAGTATATTTAATCCCTACAAACATACTGATAAAAACAAAGAATAAGAAAGTCTGTTAGAAGATTAATGTTTTTACCTGAAAGAGGGGGTCCCCAACCTTTTTAAAACTGAGAGCTACTTCATGGATACCAAGTTTCAGAAGAGTGTTTCAAGCAGTTTGAAACACTCTTCTGAAATAACAAATTTGCTCAGTTGCCTTTAGTTATATATTAATGTTAATGAATAATGAAA
>JBBBVU010000016.1:189673-233436 GCA_037177055.1 Atherinosoma microstoma | reverse complement strand
TATATATTAATGTTAATGAATAATGAAACTCATCTATGTGAAGACACTGATCACATTAATGAGTTCTCAAAATAATTGTAAACAAAGGTTTGAAAAGATGGGAAACATACATCAATATTCAACACTTTATTTCTATTATTAGCAATAGTTTCCATTTCCAGATGTCCGTTTCTACATTTAACATTTCACTAGTTCAAATTATTTTCTAAGATATTGTTATTTTCAAATCTATATAAATGCAAAAGTGATCTTAAAAAAAACATTAGCAACAGAATAAAACAAAATTTTAAACTCAGCTCACTGGTGAGTTGTGCAACTCATACAGTATGGTCTCTGGGGGCTACGTGGTGCCCGTGGGCATCGTGTTGGTGACCCCTGGCCGAGAGAGTCTGGTACAGAGGAGGACATCCTGATTTTGATGGGGAGGCTGTTACAATGCTGGAGCTGCAACTGAAAAGGCACAGTCAGCTCCCGGAAACAAATCTGGGTTTTAAAACCACTAAAAGCTGCTGATCCAAAAGTACAACTTGGAGCAAAGGGCAGCAGCTGGTCAGACAAATTAGTTTGTGACAGAACATTCATGCATTTATACAGCAGTCAGCAGAATTTGATCATGTATCCTGTAATGAAGAGGCAGCTGTAATTTAATGAGGCAAAAGTAGATTATATATCTTTGTGTTTCATACAGGAGTCTTGCTGCAGCATCCTCCAGCTTCAGCTGTGATATCAGCGCCAGATCCATTCCATCATATCACTTGGTATAGATCCAACACATGTAAACAAAATCATTGATAAATTCAGCTATTTATGTTTTCAATATCAAAATCAATTCCATAACTGACCATATATTATTTCTCATGCATTCAGTTCATATGTTTGCCCTTTTTTCCTTCAGTCTCCTTCCGTGTGTACTGATAATTCCCTAAAGAAGGGATTAAAAAGGGCATAATGTGCCATAATCAAGTGATATTCCACATTAGTTATGACACAAGCCTCAAATGACAGTTTTTCAGGGTATATATTTTGCTGCAAAATACTGCAGAGAATAAGAAGACATGTCTTGGTTATTGATTCAGATCAGCTCCCTATCAGCCTGTGCATCTGCACCCCCTGCTGTCATTTATATGACACTGCAAGAACTGGAAATACATTATTCTTAATCTAGCAAACTGTCACTGGAGATAATAAAACAAAGAAAATATGTAAGCACATGTCACAAATATGTAGTTTTATTACTATATATATATATATATATATATATATTATAGATATTTTCATCTTTAATGTAACAGTTGTTGAGGGAGGAGAAAACTGCACATCCTGGTTTATTTCATGAATACATTCACAGCTGATCAATGTGACCAGTTTGTTCAGACTTACACTTGGACTGCAAAAAATTGACTTATTTATATAGTTTGGGGTAAAAACATTAAACTGACATGAACTAGCAGGTGTTAGGATAACATATTTAATAGTAGTGCATTGCTAGTTTTAGTCAGTTTGTGTTACTTGCCGTCTAATCTACACAATCTTTCTCCACATCTCCATGATGCCATCAACAAACAACGCAAAACAGCTGAAGTCTCATAAGTGTTGGTGTTGTTTTTATTACACTTTTAACCATGGCTGGTGTTTTAAGGTTCCCCACATTTTCTTGTATTTTCACTTTTAGCCTATGAAGCAGAACATATTTGTCCATTTTGTTTAAAATGCGCCATCTGCAGCCGAGTGGAAAAGCGTGTCCACCAGAGCGTGCCGCATTTTTCAGGCTCACAGCAGGGAAAATGAGCTTCCCCCTCCGTGACGGCTTATTCCACATTATAAAGGACTCAGTGAAACGTTTATATTCAAGTGTTCTTGTTTATCATGTAAAAAAAACAAAGATCAGACAAAATTTCTTCACATACAGTTATTTTAAATGGATCTAACACACCTTGTTCAGATCAGACATAAGGACCATATAATGGTCAGGTACAGATGCCCACTCAACCGTTACAGTACATGTGGTAATCTCCAGACACTGATGCAAGGAAAACCAACGACAAAAAGACACATTTCAAGACTTTCCCAAATTAAAATCTTATTCTTTACAATTTCAACATTAAAAGACTGTAAAGGTTTGAAACATGTTTGCAAAAAATGTAAGTGGTAGGAGTCTCACTTTCAGTAGCAAAGAAATTAAAAACACTCCACGTTCTTTCTTTATGGCTAATATTGGTTTTTTCCCCCAACCCACTTTAATGTGACCACACAGACAGCAATTCCATCAAAACAATGTCTCTACCAATAAAGTTTTAAAACACAACCACAGTAAAACTGTTAAGTACTATCAAAAAGTACAGGAAGCAGAGGTGCTGTCCAACCGAGCTGAAGTGCTCCTGCGCCTGAGGGCCATGTATGAAGTCAGTGATACAACTCGCCGATACCTCCATCCAGCCCGTCGTTATAACGCCGGCCGTCCGTTCAGTTTGTCATGCATGAGCGCGATGGCTCCGCCTGTGAAGTCTCTGAGTACCTGCACCGTCTCCCGCTGCAGCTGCAGCGACTCGCGCACAAACTCCTGCTGAGTCTCTGCCAGCTGCTGCACCGACTCGGACAGAAGCTCCAGCGAGCGTGAAACGGTCTCCAGCAGAACGTTGGTGGCGTGCTGCTCCTGGAGGCTCAGCGATGCATTTTGGAGTATACCGTCCCTCGTGTTCAGCGGGGGCTGACCTGGCACCGGAAGCGCGGCCGAGGAAGCCGATGGTCCAGACGACGTCTGAGATTGTACTTGTTTTTGGGGGCCATTGATAACTTGATGATCTTCGATTGGCCTCCTTGTCTGAGTTGAAGAAAGGGCTTCCTCTCTCTGATCATCATCCGAATCTCCAAAAGCCGTTTCAGTATCTTGACATAAAGAAAAAATGTTAATGTAAGTAATTTTTTAAAACTAACTAAACTTACTTGAATCGTGTCCAAACATTAATCAAATCACCTTCTGTTGGAGGTATTTCATATTGCACATCGAAAGCAGGCTGTGACGAGTCCCCTGCAACATTAGAAGTGGTGCATGTGTTCATAAAGCTCAAAACCAAAACAAAAATGTCACATAAAAGAAAAAAAGGGAACAAAGATGTAGTAGCTACTTTGAGAGGAAGGCGGTTGTTGTAGTAATTTCATATTTTTTTAACAAGTCAGAAATGTTACCTGACTGCGCAAGTGCGCTCACGCTGTAGGAAGTTGGGGGAGGCATGGACCCAATGTCTATCCCACCGTTCGGAGAACTTTGCATTCCAATCATGTCCTCCTCTTCCATTTCTTCTTCCTCATCTGGGACATCATCATCATCCCCCAGTGGACTGAAGTCGCCGGTGCTGTGGTCCTCATCGTCCATCTCCAGAATCTGGAGTACTATTTTCTCTGTTGGATTAAGGTCTCGGGAAAGGCGCGAGTTAAGGCCTCTGTTGGGCACTGTCCCTGACCGCATGGCAGCCACTTTTCGCTTAGTGTCACACTTTAGATCGGACCATTTCTTGATGACCTCTATGATTTCACGTTGGCACTCTCCGATCTCATTGACACGTGCAGTAATCTCTGCCCACGTGCGCTTCTTTGTGTCTGTTGGAACGCCACGGTTGAATTTGCCTTGGAGAGAAAAGAAAAATGGAAGAATTTATGCAATTTGTGCAAAAACACAATCTTTTCATTTTAAGAAGAATCGTTACTGAGAAAGCCAGAAGCGACTGGTAAACAAGACACATACCCACAACAACCATTCTATGCTTCCTCACTTCATCCAGCAATATGTGGACTTCGCTGAATGAAAATCGAGCTTTTCTTTTCTTGAAGCGAGTAACACTGTCCTGGTTGTAGTATAATGATGAAGACATCCTCCACACACAGCGTCAGAAGATCTCCAGCTGCTTTGTGTTTCTCCAGCTATCTGTCAGGAGTCTGCTTGACAGCAAAATAAAAGAGAATGCAAGCATGCATGATAAGTGATCTGATCTGTCACTGATTTATTGTAATATAGACTAAAAGTAGCCTGATCTTCAGACTAAACTTAGAGTCAAATCAAATCCTGTGGAACTGATAAATGATAGTTAGCAATGACACAGTGATGCGTTCAAGCACATCAGCTGAGTAGTGTAAATTAGCCAAGCTGAGGGTAAAATTAAATACAACTTTAATTGTAATAACCTGAAAGTATAGCTCTCACAGTTACGCAGGAAAACAGCAGAAAATTGTTGCTACGATCATACTGACAGCACTTGCTCTGTAAGAGTGAATGAACAATGGTCACTTTACACATGCTTTAGCGTACCTAGCAGGCTAATGCACATTCCGCTCTTGTCCGTTTTCAGAGGATGCCTTTTATCTACACAGTTTTATAATTTGATCGAAGGAAGGATGCTTTGTTTCCTTTCAACATAGCAGAACATAGTAGGCTAGCATTCGTCTAATGTTACACAACAACACCTATCACTAAGCTAGCTTTCTGCACCAAGGCTACATGAGCTAACGGTATGATGACAAATGGCTAATGAAGCGTTTCAGTCACGCAACCAAACTTCAAAAGGTACACATGAATCACAAAAATAACTCATGAGACGGTGAACATACCACTGCTATTAAGAAGCTGCGATTTGGTAGAGAAACATGAAGCAAAACTTCCTTATCGACAAGATAGCAACTGTAAAGCTAGCCTGTGTGATGCTAATGCAGCACAAATCATATCCGGTCAATGTTACCTCGCTACGAAAAGCAAATAGCTTCACATCGTTCACGCAGCCTACAGATTTGCATTAGTATGACAAGGCTACCTTGTCTTGTGGTGGTGTTACAAATAATCTATTATTTAAAATTTTCAAACAATGCTTCTTAAAATTTATTTTCTTTTTTGGTTCATATTAACAGTTTATCAGATACATTTGTCTTTATTTTGAAGGAGAACGACTTCCGGTATCGTACACTGATTAAAGCACACACTGGCAATGTGAATTGTCATTACTAATAACAAACTTTACATTATCACAGCTCAGAAACTGGATATCAACACACCGATCATTTTGAGTATCATGGCTGATTCAGTAAAGAAACTTTAGAGGACATTAACGGAAGAAGAGTTAAGAAAGAGACAAAAGAGACTAGAGGAGTGAACTGACTTTTAATAGCTAGAGAGAGCTCAGAGAAGAGACGGGATGCAATATTGATGCCAAATTAGCTGTCATTAGGGGGCACCTCACTAAGAAAATCTGCCAAAGTTCAGCGGTGTATATATATATATATATATATATATATAAAAGCCACTGCATTTTGCAGTTTTAATAACCACAATCGTGTTTCCTTACACTTGTCGCTGTTTTGTTCTCAGTTCCTTTACAAGTGTAGCCACCAGTTGTGTGTTTTGGTTTTGTACAGTTTTTGCTTTTTTGTATTCTTTGTCTCTTAACTCTCCCCCTTCTGTTCCTCCTGTCAGGACCAGAATTAGTTTGATTCAGCAATGAACAAATGAATAAAAGAATACTAAGTATAAAGGGGTGCCTAAAATTCGTGTTTAATTTACTTTATATCCATTAAGCTCCCTTTGTCAAATTTGTTCAGCACAACACAGCTACAGGACCATCATTCCTTTTGCTATGATGCTGGACAGGAAAGTTAGTTAAACTAAAAAAATTTTTTACCAAATCTGAATTCTCCAAAGCTTGGCCTCAAATCTTCTTAAGTGAGAAAAATACTTCTAAGTAATCTCATATGCATTTTCCCGTCAGTTAATAATGAATCAGACTGATGCTGCATTTTCAATATATCCGTTTTATTTCAAATATGGCACAGGAACTTATTCAACAAAATCATGTTCAGTAACAGTTTATTGACTGTGGTTGGAACTGCATGGTCAAAACCTCTTAATGGCATCTTCACTAATGAGTACATGCATTATTGGCATATATATATATATATTTTTTTTTAATATTATTCACAAATTGTGCTGACATTCTCCGAGACACTTAGCAAAGTATACAGTGATGTCATCAGTGAGCAGAGACTAATTGCAAGTACTGAACATTAAATGGCATAATAATAAAGTGTCTAAACAAACATGGCTCCTTGGGATGTTAACATACTTTTGCACCCAACAGGGAAAACAGAGGTGGGTATGCTGCATATATACATTAACATACTATGTAATTGTATGTCACTTTAGAGAAAGTTTAGTATTCATATACTGTTTTGCCCTTTTCTGGCTGTGCAACAGAGTGACAGCTAGTGAAAATAAGCACAGCTTTAAAGCAAAATGTGATAAGTACAATTTATTAATATGTGCACTACTTTGATATGATTGTACTATTACCCTCATTGTCCTTTCAGCATTACTCTAAATTGATTGGGCAGATCACATTGTTGTTTTAATCGGCTGGTTTCACAAAGTCTCCAAATGAAACTAAGGTCTAAAGAGTAAACGCTGCAAACCAGATGGGTCAATTCTGCTCTACAGTGGTTTTCAAAGCTATTTTGTTACACGTTGAAGCTGGTCTTACGTTTTTCTGAGATTTTGTTGGTCAATAACTTCCAGGAAACAGGGTGTCCTCCCCCAACAGGTCTAGCAACAAGAAATAGTAGGAAGAGTCGTCACCGAAGTTGTTGATACACGCCATGCAATTCAGAGGAAGTCTAAACAAGTGGAACAGGTGGAAGTGACCGTGTGCGTTTGGTCTGTCATGCTGCACAACAACCGACCATGCTGTCATTTCACACTTGACCTCTATTAACTCTGACAGGAAGCATTTGCCTCATGGAAGATATTTTTGTAGCGACGTCTTAAAGCGGTCTCTCCCATCTTTGCTAGCGTGCGACACCGAGCTGTCAGAAGCTGTGAATGTTCCCTAAAGCTTCGTTCTGAGGATGACAAGGAGATTTTTCTCCCATAACTTTAGCACAAAAACAAAGGAAAAGTCAAACTAAAACGGGCAACCCTCTGACAGGACACGCCTTTGTGAAACCAGCTCCTAACCCAGAAGCAAAGCTGCTTTCTAAAAATCAGGTTTTTCACAAATTCTCAGGTTTTGGGCAAACTGAGGTTGATCCGTCTCTTCTCATGCCATTTTTGACTTCAGGGTGAATGCCAAACAAGCCAACCAAATCACACGTATTCAACTCACAATGATATCAACACACCTCATTCATGTGAGCTGCATTCTTGTCCTGGCCTTTTAGGAGCATTTATTTCTGATTTTCAGCTTTGAGCAGCATTCCACGTGCAGGTTTTGGATTCTTTGTTTTTACTTTTTTTTTAAATTCTGACTTACAAAAATAACATAGCCTTAACGCCTTCCACAGCACTTGCATTGCATTGATTATCGATTATAAAATGGCACGCACAAAAGTAACAAAAGAAAACTGTATGGATTATAGATAAAACATTTTGTACTATGTAGACAAACAAAGTGGTTTAATAAAACAAGCAGGAGAGGCATCACTGGGACTCAAGAGTACATGGTCAACTGAAGCCACTGCAAAGACACAAGAGCAGAGATGACGTCATGAAATGCTGAACCACACAGACAAATGATTTAAGGTCTGAATTCAAGTTATAATCAAACTATTTCAACTACTTTACCTCCTGAACATTGACTTTGATTGTTCCATTGTTATCCTTATCCAGGGTTTTGAAGGCACCTGAATCAGAGCAGATATTAAACCTTTAAGACAATTGTTCTTCTCACTCGTATAAAAGCTTTACACTAACGGAGAGTCAGTTAAGTTCAAGAATGGTCGCTGAAACTTACGGCACATGGCGTCAAGTCGCACGAGGCAGCCGATGTAGTTGTCAAAGTCCATGTTTCCGCTTTCGTCGCTGTATCTGCGAATGATCATCTGGAAGAGCTGGTCATTTAGAGGGAACCCTGCAGGAAGAGACGTAGATATGAAACCAATTTATGCATCAAATTCAGTGTTCCCATGCCATAATGACAGTAATAAAATAATGCTAGCAGAAGTTAGGCCAAACCAAATCTCAAAAAGTACATTTTGTGGCTCTGAAAAGTATAAAAAATCCAACATTTTTAATTTTACAAACATGCACAACCACACAGCTGCTGACAGTTTTCCAACAACCCTTTTTTTTTCCTTTTTCTTTGCATCTATGGGCATAACTTTACCTGTACAGCTGTATATGGGAGATTAAATAAATCCTCACCAGCAGCTCTGAAAGCGTTCGGCAGCTCATCAGCGCCGATAACACCAGAACCGTCTGTGTCGTAAGTCTTGTACACGCCCTAAACAGGAACAATACAAAAGTATTTAAAGCAGTTGTGCCACCTCAGAGTTTTCTTGGTAAGCAACAAGAGAGTCAAACAAAACACACAACGTTTCCTCTCACAGCCAGAGGGGTGTTCCACTAACGTAGCTAAAGAAAGCCAGGCTGTATCGGGAAAGGCTTACGTAGCCTGGGTATATGCAAGAGCCCGAGCAACTTAGGAAGCCCCTGACGATGTAGGAAAAAGAGATGCAGAAGAGGAGAGCAAGACAAGAGCTGTCATTTCCTCGGCAGCTGAAGCATGAAGATTTTAAAAGTGTTGGAAGCGATGGATACTGTCGGCAGCGGTTTGCCATGTTAACTAAATGCGCAAATTATTTAAGTTTTAGACCATCGTCATGTGACAGTTGACGTCCTATCACAATGCCTCCGATTGATGATGCACCCTGGCTGTTTGACCTCAAAAATATCCGTTTGGTTGATTGATTAGTTCTGATACCCGTCCAGGCCGTCCTTCACCGTGCCTCAGTCACATGTTTACTTCACTGCCCTCATGTATTTATGGTCTCCTCTTTGCAATAAATTTAATTTGTTTTATCTCTGTATAAGGTGTATTCATTAGATGTACTGCACAAATATACTGGCCCTGCTCAGATAATTATTAATCCAATAATCAACATGCACATACATACATAGATACATACCTGCCAGCAGGTGAAAATAAAGAACATATTTCAGATTGGTAAGCAGCCATTTAAAAAAATGTGTTGATCTGTATATGTTGCACTGTAGTAACTACAAGGTTTTTGTGTGTGCGTTTTTTATTTTTTTATTATTATTATACAGAACATGAGTGGCAGGAGCACAGAAATCTACCCTGTGGAACTTTTATTTTGTGAGTTACCATGGTTACTCAGCAGGCATTCAAATAAGCCACGCTGATGGAACCGAACTCTGTCTTAAATAAGCCAGGCTAGGCGAGATAAGCCAGGCTTTCCCTTAATTCAGCTTCGTGGAACACTCCTCCGGATAACTGCAAATACTCTAAAAGCAACAGCTTTAATCCCCCACCATGATAAATGACACATTCCTTTTAATATAAATGATCATTTATGCTACTTATACTTATGCATTTCTGATTATTCAATTAACTGCTGCAAAGTTTAGTCATCTAAATAACCAGGACATTTGTTCAGTGAACCCAGCATGAAGATTACATTTATCTATTAAAATAAAAAAAAACAACAGATAATCAAATAAAGTAAAAGTTTGACAGATTGCATATTCAAATCAGCTGATACTGCACATGCATTCAGCAACAACTTCTTCTGTATTCACTTTTGCATTGACATCAAAGAAACAGATGTATGGGGCAAAAGAAAAAAGGGACTTCAGGACTCACCTGCCATTTTTTTATATTATTCCAGAGATGTTTGAATTCATGGAAGCCGAGTTTCCCAGTGCTGTCACTCTGAAACAGTATTAAGGACAACAACCAGAAATTCCTCCGCTCTAGCTTAACCAAACAGTAGTGTTACTCATGGATACCTTGTATTTGCACAAGGTGTGTTTTTCACTCAAGTTAGCTCTATTTTCTAAACCGGCACATGGGTCGCATATCGCATTAAGAACACAAATGACAGAAAGGATACATCCATGACTGCCACCATGCTCCTGCAAGACTCAATGCTGAAACCATCTGTCTTCAGGTTTCCATCTAGAATACAAGTCAGTCATTTAAATGTACATCTTTAAAGATGCACTGACAGGTGAGGATACAGTTAAGACCTGAGTCAGAGGAGAAGCAGGAAAACAGGAAGGGCTAGAAGAACTGTGCACAGGGCGGTGTTGCAGGTAATCTCTTAATGTGTCAGGTGCAAGCAAATCTTACGCTTTCCAATGATTTTGTTTAGGATGTTCATCAGTTCAGCCGGACTGACTTCCATGTCCTGTGTGACAGAAAAGAAGCCTGAAAAACTCTGCACTGACACACAACTGAAATAAATGGTTTCTCATATTAACTGTTCAAACTAAAAACACATTAAAGTACCACTGCTAAAACCACCTAAGAGTCAAAGATAAAGTACAAGTAGACACTCACATCTCCAGCAAGCTGCTGGAAGACTCTGCGGAACTGTTTCTCCTCATCGCTTTCATGCTGCTCGGCATAAGCGACCGGCCTGCGTGGTGGAGGCTGCGGGACGGAGGCATGAACAAATATCAGAAACCCTGGCGTCATGAATAGTTAAAAACAAAGACTAGCAGATAGAGATGGTCACTTACAGGATTAGAGGGCACAAACTGCTCGGGGTCGATGTTGCTACAAAGGCAGAATCAGACATGAAAAGAAGAGATTAAAACAAAAATAACCTTTATTTTATCTTATATTAGATCATTTCTGCCTCTTCTCACCTGACAACATCGATGATGCCACTGATGAATTTTTTGGCAAAGAACATCCTCTCAACTGTGAATACAAATAGATCAATTAACAAATTTGTGATTGACATCATGATGAAAGAGCTCAGCTTTATGGGGTCGCTACAGTTTGTTTTATGTTTATCCAGGCGACAATATAATCATGGATAAACTTAAGAAACGTACAGTGAATAACGACTTTGTGGTCTGGTTTTAAGTCAGTAAAAGCTTAATCGTGTCCTGTATTGTAATGTTTATCAGTTTAATCTGGGCTGATTAGGCTCGATATCAAAACTGGGTATATCCTGTCTAATCTCCGTGTACACAGTGTAATTAGAGACAGACACACCCCATAGCCCTTCTTGAAATATTTCCTGTTATGGATAAAAATTCACACCACGCCCAACTGCAAAAGAGTTATCGGCTTTTTAAAAAAATAAATATAAAAAATATCTGACATATAAGCGGTATTGCAAAATCCTCTTCGCACTTTAAAAAGGAAGTTAAATAACATCAACATTGCCGTCAGATTTCCAAGTTTCTTTTCTCTAACTCTACACAAGATACAAAGCTATCATGCTTGAAGTTTAGCATCATGTTAGCGTATGTTTTTGACAACTGGATCTGTTCAGCAACTTTAAAAGTCCTTCAAACATGTGCAACTCGTTGAAACCGAAACCTAAAAAAAAAAAAAATTAAAGACAGGCCGTACTAGCATGAGGCAGCCAATTAACTTTAGCGTTAGCCCGACGTTAAGCTAACTTAGCGATGTTATCGTTTTCAGTCAGCATAACTGAACGGGACACAATAACAATCTAATCTTGGTCTAATTTCTATGATTAAAAAATAGTCTAATTTTACAAGAATAGACATTGAAGCTGGATTTACCGTGTGGCAGCAGCGCCTTGTAGGGTTAATGCAGGATATGTGCCTCAGCCTGCGGGAGTTCCTGAGAACTGGGTTGGTAGGAGGGTCCGTGAACACACCCCAACACTGACGCTGCAGCAGAGACCAGGAGGAGGCCAGAGAGCACCATTTACAGTTGTTTCCGTCTTTGGTTTGGGTTACAATAAATTAGCAGTATTGCTTAATGTGCTATGACACAAATGATTGTTTTATTTACAGTGTGGGTTTACTGACAGTAGCCTCAAATATATATAAAACAAATAAACGTTTTGACATTGAGGGTTTGTTTTGAGCAGAGGCTTAGTGTGACCTCAACAGTTGTATAACAAAATTAATCCTAACGATTTAAGAATAAATATGAACTACTTGACATTTATTACATCCTACCAAATAAACATTCCTCTTACAATAGAGCACTTGAAGCATTCAAGATATTAGATACAAGTTTTTTGCTTTCAGTCTGGAAGGAGATGTTCATGTGTAGCACCAACACAGTATTGTAGTCTACTTTGGAGGGTAAAAAAGAAAAGAAAAAAAGGCTGGATTATTTTTGCACCAAAACCAATAACAATGTTAAAATGTAAAATGCATGTGTAATTTTGGCAGCATTAACCTCCTCCAGCCATTTGCTCCTTGCACCTATCTGGTGGTAGATCCTGGAACTCCTCTATTGCAATGATTTACTGGTTTTTAATTTGCACGAGTCCTTTTTTGCAGATTTAACTCACATCTCTATTTTATTTCACCAACTTGACATCAGCAAACAGCTTAATTTATGTCCTCTTCTAACCAAACTGTGAAAATGATACTGTACTCGTTCTACTGCCATTCAAAACATTTTTAGATTGAAATTAAATGAAAGTTGTTTTGCAAAAAAACAAAAACAAAATCTAAATAACAATCAGCTTGCAAGTATTTGGATCCAATTATTTTTATGTAAAACTAGAACATGTATATATGTTTAAGGATGGGGTGGGAGGATGAAAAGCTATTCAAATCTTATAAATGATATCAGTAATACACTGGATCCTCCTTGACTTAAAAGAATTGAAATCCATTCCTCTCAGTCTTGTTCATGAGCCACTGCTTTTGACAATTAAGGCTCCACTAACGCTTTCAACAGGATTCCTTAAACAATTCATTTTCATGTTTCATTTAATTTTACTTTGATCTATAAAACAAAATATTTCTTTTGAGAATTTTTTTTTCTTGCCTGACAGAATTTAATGGAATGTATAACTGTTGAGATTGAAATGAAGAAACGGGAAAATATTGTTGTTATATGTGTATATAGAGCTCCAGGGTCCAGTATAAAATAATTTACTGGAGCTGGAGCAATTATTAGTTGGGATAAATGACAGCAAAATATCTATAATTTGTGGTGACTTCAATATAAACCTTTTGAACGTATCTAATCATCTTATCAAGGAAAGCTGGAACAGTGTTTACAGTACAAGATGTTATAGGCAGTAAAGTGGTTTGCAGTCATCCTTCTTATTTAATCAATGAACAGAATTTTGAGATAAGTGTTGCACAAATAGATGAATTTAATTAATTTTTTGTAAGTTTCGGCCCAAATCTTGCCAAATCGATCTCACCACATAATGAACAAGAAAGTTTGAAAAGCGAAAGCAAAGTCATGCAATCATTATATCTTGGCAGAGTAAGTGAGAATTAAATAATCTCTATTGTATCCAAGTTACACGGACAGTGATGGTTTATTGTTAAAGAGAGTATACATTGCATTAGTAGACCATTAAAATATGTTTAATTAGTCCTTCAACAATGGTGTCTTTCCAGAAAAAATGAAGGTGGCTAAGATTATTCCACTTTTTAAATCTGGTGACAGGCACAGTCTCACGAAAATTTTGTTAAAAAATTTGATTTTTTTTCATGAAAAACCTTCTTTGATACATGATAATCAGTTTGGTTTTCGCAGCAATTGTTCAACAGCTTTGGCATTGCTGAAAATTACAGAGGACATAACTACAGACTGGAAAACAAAAATCACACAGTAGGAGTTTTCATTGACTTTAAAAGAGGCTTTCGATACTCTGGACCATCGTATATTGATCACCAAATTACAGACATATGGAATTAGAGGTATAGTGTTAAAGTGGGTTATTAGTTATTCAGAAAATAGAAAACAATATGTGGAGTGTGTAGACCATAAATCTGTGTTGAAAACAATTCATTGTGGAGTCCCTCAAGGCTCTGTACTGGGCCCTAAACTTTTTACTTCATATATTAATGACCTTTGTGATGTATGAAAAATTTTACATTTTGTTCTCTTTGCAGACAATATCATTTTTTTGTGTGTCTGGGAAGAACTTAGAAATACTAATGAAAATGATTGAACAAGAAATGGCCCTACTTCAGAAATGGTTCGACAAAAATAAAATTGTCTTTAAATTTAAGTAAAACAAAGTTTATGTTGTTCACAAATAAAAAATGCCCTGAAAATGTTAATTTGAGTTTAAATGGAATCAGTATTGAGAGGGTGTCTGAATTTAGGTTTTTAGGAGTTCTCATTGATGAAAAAATTAAAATGGAAGTTACACATAGTATTTGTCAAAAAGAAAATTTGTAAAAACATTGCTGTTTTGAGTAAGGTCAAGTATATATTAAATTACAAGGCAATGAGAATTCTCTCTTCTTTTATTTTACCATACTTGATGTACTGTTTGGAGGTGTGGGGTAATTCCTATACTACCAATTTAAGGCCTTTATTTATTGTACAAAAGATGGCAATAAGAATAATGAACAAAACTGCTCCTAAAGAGCAACAACAGGACTGTTTCTGAAGCCAGGGCTGCTAAAATTGCAGGACTTGGTTGTGATGAAAACTTGATTAGTTATGCATAAAGCTTAACATTTCTTGTTGCCACCTGGACTAAAAACTTCTTTTATTGTAAATGATGAAACAAGCAGACAACATTCTGACTTTAAACACCCTTTTGCAAGAACTACACTCAAACAAATGTTTAAGTGGTTGGTGTAAAACAATGGAACTCACTTAAAAATAATCTTAAATGTTGTTCAAATTTTCTTCAATTTGGTTCATTTTGAAATAAGGATGGGGCAGGAGTAAATAAGATTAATTCTTCTTCCTACTCCAATTCTTTCTTTCTTTACATGGAATGTATTACAACTGTTGTATTATAATTATTGTAATCATGGAGTTTTTTTTCGTCTTGAACTCAATGCATCACCATGGAGAAAAAGAATAAATTAAATTAAATTAAATTAGATTAAATTAAATTTGAATTAAAAACTGCTGTTAAAAATCTCCAGAAACCTCTATGAAGATTTGCCAATGGACTTCAGGGACACTTAAAAATGATAACACCCAATGCTGAATAATTAAATACAACTTAATGAGAAGGGAAAGACAATTGTTTTTTCATTTATTTGAACAAAATCCAATTTTATGGTACTTAGATCAAAACAAGCAACAATTAATCGATACATGTAATGGATTTTAACTTGTTTTTTCTTTTGTTCTGCAGGACCATGAAAGACATTATTTAAAAAAATATGTAATGTATACGTATATGTCTTTACATATTCACTGTTTCAACTACCAAGTTAAATACTACGATGTCAATATCTCTTTCTGATGATGTTGTCTTTATGTCTCTGTTCTCCACTGAGACATCCACAAAGATGCCAATCTCCGCTTTCACTTTACAGGCATCAGAAAAAGAGAGTGAGTCTCTGAGGAGCAAAGGAGAGGAGCTCCAGTTTTTTTTACAGTTTATTTTTTACAAATATGGTGTTAATAAAAAAAAAGATAGGAAATGATTTGCATATTTCTTCCTCTGCAGTGCCGATCTGGTCTCTTATCAGTTCCCAGAGTGACAGAGACACTGAGATGCTCCACATGCCTGGAACAAACTCCCAGAAAGTGTCAGATCAGCAGAAACACTCAGTTTATTTAAATCCAGGTTGAAGACCCACCTGTTCTCTGCTCCATTTACATAGTTTTTATCTGAAAGTCCAAACTGGTACAGTGTCTTTTAAGCTTGAATTTTAAACTTGATCATGTTTTTAATCTGTTGTCCTTTCTCAATCTTGATTTTTTTCCCCCTTTCTTCTGTTTTCATTTAATTTCTTTTTAAAAGTTTGTTTTGTTTTAATGTACTTTTCTGCATTGTAAAGCACCTTGAATTGTCCTGTACATGAAATGTGCTCTAAAAATAAACTTGCCTTGCCTTAAATGCAAGCTTGCTGGACACTCCAATGCATCAGACCAACATAGCTGGAGTAACCACATAGCAAAGGAATTTCTATAGGAAACCACTTTAGAGCACTAAAATACAAAGTTGCATGCATAGATAGCCTATAACATCGAACTAAAAACTTTACTGTGAGAAAGAAGCCACATGACAATCTTCTTCAGTGCTGGTGTTGACATTTAATAGGCATCTGGGATGGACTATCACATGGAAAGGCTTATTGTTGTAGTTAATACAATCAGCATTCAAGCTATTTTCTGGAAGGAATGAACACTGTTCTGGACCAATGATGAAAATGAGCATCTACAGTCAGACTGTTATCAGTAAAAAGACCAAAAGCCAGGATCTGTGATGGCAGTAGTCTTTGCAAAACTCACATTTCTGTGATGGCAGCTTTAATGCAGCATGATTACAACATTTTAGAGCAAAACCTGCTGCCTTCAGGACCACATCTTTTTCAGAAATGTATCAACAGTTTTTATAATGTGTTGCAGGCCTGATTTTATTTTATCTTATTTCATTCTATTGTCATTTTTTTATGTTCAAAATTTTTTTCTGATTTGGGGTGGATAAACTATTGATAACAGGTGTAATCTCTACAACCCAAAATAGTTGTGCCTCGTCTTTCAATTTCAAAAAAGTTATAGTTAAACTCCTCACCCAACCCCTCAGGTTCAGCTCAACTTATCATTGGTGTTTGTGCTGCCTTCAAAATTTCATTTAAACTCCCCAGGCATGTCTGTGGAGGGTCAGACTGTGTGGTGTGTATTCAATCACAGGATGGAACCAGTAGGTGGAGCCAGAGAGCATTTGACAGTGCTGACTTCCTGCAAACATGTATCTTCTTTATCCACCATGCAAATATTCTGGGAGCAAGCCATGCACATAAATGTAGATCTGTCTCTAATTATCAAAATATGACCAGTTTTGCACGGTTGAAATCACTCTTCACACTGGCTGATATTAACCTGAACCGCAACATGACATTAAAGGCTTGTAAAACTCAGTATAAATCTTTTATAAGTAGATGTTTGGCTGCAAAATTTACAGTTAAATGACGTGTGGAAAGGTTATGTCATTTTTCATAATAAACTCATTAAAAAGAGGATTTCCCAAACACACCCAGGTCAGCAAACAGCTAATTTTGTGTTGTGGCATTGCTTAAATGTTACTCCTAGACTTTTAAAATACAGAATGAAAATACAGCGTCTCCTCCATTAGAAGTAAAGAAATGATCTTGGCTGTATTTATCATAATGTGAGTTCATATATTTTCTTATGCATTTTCTATGTACATATCTAGATAAGTGACCTGACTTTCAGACTCATACAGTCAAACCTCTTGTGTCTTCTCCAAGAGCTCCAGTGTTTTATTGTAACTATTTCTCCTCTTAATCACCCACAGCCAGCCCTGTCGCGGTTGCCTTGACAGTGCAGACACTCCGCCTGCTCCCTCCACAGTTGATAAATCAGGGTACTACCATCCTCTGCTCGAACAGAACACAGAATCAGGGATTTTATGATACTGATTCAATATGAGAAATCTTCCATCCATGACTGCTGAACCCCTAATTTCTGCTGCTCATCACCTCCTGTTGTGCAAATATGTATTCATTTTTTTTAAAAAAGGTGCAGAATGCTTGTTTCTCTCAACTGTTCTTTACTTGTTACTAAATTATATATACGTTATGGCAAGATGTTGCATCAGTGCCTCACTTTGGTTCCTGCAAACAAAACACCCTATATGTCAGTGTTTGTGCGCTGCATTGTACTCTGGGATGACTTATCATCGCCACATACTGCACAGTGCGCGAGCATTTGAAAATATAACATTAACTGTGGCACATTTATGGTGCACGCATACAGAGCGTATCCTGATATTTAAGATGTTATAATAGCTGATGTGGAGCGCTGGAACAGTGATATGTTTCTTTCAGATCCCACTCCAGCTAAAATTACTCCATCCATGAAATAGAGGTATCCATGGTTACTTCAGGAGCCATGTTAAAGGGTGCCTCAGTGTATCTCCACACTCCAGCACTTTCCACCTTTTTTCCCCCTCATTCATCATTTGAAAGAAATCGCTGTGCCACCTCAAGGTTTCCGACAGCTACAATTTGGTTTTTGCAAATGAGATTTGCGGAGAATAATCTAAATGATATTGATGAAGACAGACTGGCTATTAAATATCTCTGAATTATGAATGCAAAGCACATTACATCTGCAGTTACCTGATGACTTTGAGAGAGTGAAATGCAGAGCTTATGCAGTTCAGTGCTACAAAAGGCTGCAGGGTAAAATATTGTATAGGAACATCACTGGCACAGCATATTCGCAGTCTTCAGAACAACCTGTTACCTTGACAACACAATTTTATCATTCAAGCCCATTGCTACCTTCTCTCACAGCAGGAATCAAATGTGCCTTAAATGTATACGGCAGCGAGGTTTTACTCCTCATTTCAAGGTAGGGAAGAGACATCCGCTGCGTTGAGATGTGCAGAAAATCATGAAATATGATTGGAATCTGCTTTTGATTCAAAGTGATATAAAAAAACAAAAAAAACAAAAGCAGCCTGGAATGTAAAAGATTAATGTAGATATTGGAGGATAAGACGATTATTAAGACTGAAAATGCAGTTTTTTCAAGATTCACAAAACAACTAGATGGATTTTTATCAGTGAACAATTTATTTTTATAATTACGAGGCATTATGGGGGATAATCTGTTGAGCATTAGACAGAGGAGCTCATTAATATAACAAACATTGACTTCAACTTACTGTTTCTAATGACTTGTGCAGGTTTATGCAAGTGTCTGGCCATATTTGCAAGTTAATCAGGCGCTCTGATCATTTTTATGCAGGCTACATGCAAACTTGACATGAGGCTATCTGCTGAGTTCTCCTTTTTTCGTCAATTCCAGAAGAATCCAGGAAGGAATTCAAACATTTTCCAGATGTATCAAATAAGAATAAACGTCTATCACCTTGGAAACTAGGAGCAGTTACAGAAAAGAGGGGAGATATAATAACGTCTTATCTGGAATGGTTACAGAGATGTTTAAATTATGTTTAAAAAGATTAAAACCATGAGAATAAGATCTGCTATGAGGTTTTAAATGCAGACAATTTTAACCAAACATTATAGCTGAAATTTAATTTTTCATGTTTTGTTCATCTCAGTTATAATTTCATGTTTAATAGTCCATTTCTTCTAATAGCATAGAATAACTTTTCAACTGGAAAATATATCTTTTTCCTTTTTCTGTCTGAAAATGCCACATTTAAAAAGGCTAATTAAAAAAAATCCACCATCCTGCAGTATATCATGTTTATTCTAAATGGAGAAAGATCATAGCAATCCTCTCAGTAAAGCTTCGGCCTTGCATGTATATGTGTGCGATGCCTGCTTCCAAATGTATTTGCTTGATAATGAACAAGGTCAAGCAGCGTAGGAGGAATAGCTGTGTGCTGGGTGGCTCGTGGCTGTCAGTACATAAAAAATCATGATGCAGAATTTGAACTGTACTCAAATCTGAGCTCAAACTTCCTACGTATAAGCATGCTTGTGTTAAAAACAGGCCAAAGTGGCTGCCAGCACGGTAAGTGGATTTTACTGGGTAATGCATCTTGTAACAGCCTGTCATTATAGAACATAAAATCATGAAATGAGATCTAAAACACTAATTTAAGGTGTTAAAAAAATAACTCCAATTAAAGCAAAATTGCAGCTGTCACTTGCCACATGCAGGACAAGTGACAGCTGTCTGAAATTCACACTAAAAAAAGACCCTTAAGAATCTTAAATGTCAACATAAGACTAAGATTTGGTTCAGTGCCTTTTTTTTTGCTTTAAAACTGGAGCTTTGCAGAAGTGATAATACATCAAACTCATATGGACTTTGAAAGATGATGCAGGAGTGCTTTACTTGAAAATAATTAAATTTATTTTATGCAACAATAAGCCTGTGTAGTTCTTATAATCCAGATAAAGTGACAGTTTGCAAAGCTCATCCTGTTAATACTTATTTGATTGATTTACTGTATTAAGTGTTAGATTCATTGTGTCAGTTTGCATCAACTGACTGCTTATCAGTTTCCTGAGACAGTGAGGGTTCCTCCTTGATCGGCTTGATTAAAGAAAAAAGGTCTATTGGTTCCAGAGTTTATGTTTTACTGTATAACCCTGTCATAAAAAGCCTTTATCAATGACAGGGTTACATTTCTCTGCAGGATGCCCACTCAGAGGTTTCTGCATTGCAGAGGCAATCACTGGATATCTAGCCATGTTTGCATTGTGCCTGCATGATGGCATCATCGGCTTGTTCACCACTTTCGTCCAAACTGGTAATTCTCATTAACTGAATTGATTTTCAAGAACTCATCCTACCGCCCTCTGATGATAGATTAGGAGCAGCTGGAGCTCAGGAGCTAAAGTAGCCGTCCCTCAGTTGGAAGATGTCTGCTTGAGCTGCAGCTTTACCAGTCAACACAAGTCTTTGGACAAGATATTCAGCCTTAGTGTTCCTCACTTGTAAGGCCCTTTGGGTTAAAGCATCTGATAAATAAATGTTGTAGAATGACTTCTACCCACTTTGGTGATACCTCACTGTGCCACTAAAGCTTGACATTTTAGTTTTTTTAATTTTAGATGATGTCTTGACATTTATTTGGTACCACGAGCTTGACATTTGTAGTTGAATGTGTTGGATTGAACCGTGGTTCAGACATTCCTGCAACCCTAATGTGAAAAATGTAATCATTCAGTTGATCCTCGGACCTATCATCAACTGCTTCCATCACAAAACTTCTCAAATATTTTGGTTTATGACCAAGCATCTGCAAAAGTAATAACATTCCTATCAGCCTTGGCAGTACTTTATGCTTATAAAAACATTATAATGCTGAGCTCAAATGATAAGGTGCATCCCATTTGATCAAGGAAATCAGATTTTTCTGAGCTTCTAAAGGATTTGTATTTTTTCTTAAAAGTCACAATATTGGATGGAAGGTCATCATTCCCAGCTCTGAGTGTCGACTCTCAAGGAAAAATAGTTGCAGATAGTCTTTGTCACTGTTAGAAAAAGTTCTCTTATAGTTTACATCTTAGTAGCAGAGTCTATGCTCTGTCTGCATATAAGAAAATACCATATGCAGGTACCAGGCACCCACATAAAAGAAGTCTTTCTGATTTTTCTCAGACAGGTCCTGGGAGGATAGATGTGTACAGATTCTGAAACCCTCCAATGGATAGGCTGCCATTTTGCAAATTACAAATGGCTCAGAAATAACTAATGACTAATGCAACATTTTGAAACTGAATCTCCAGAATAAAGCAACAAGTCCTCCAAAAGAAAAAAAGAAAAAGAAACCCCACATAGGTCATTTTTTCACACCATTACATATGACTCATAAACGTCCTGTAAAGTGTCACACCTAGCAGCAGGAGGGAAATACTACTCACATGAGTCTTTCCACATCAGTGCAGCCATCATTCTAAAAGATTTCCCTTACGAGGCCACAAAATGTAGAACGGAATGGAAAATCTGAGTTATGTTCGGTTAATAACACAAACGAACACACTTTTGTCTAATTCTGGTTAGGTTTAGGCTACAGCAGGGGTGGCCAAGTCAGGTCCTGGGGAGTTACTATCCTGCAACTTTTAGATGCATCCCTTCTCCAACACACCTGAATCCAACGAGCGGCTCGTTACCAGGCCTCTGCAGAGCTGAATGACATGCGGATGATGGAATTCAGCCATTTGATTGGAGGTGTGCTGGAGAAAGGATGCATCCAAAAGTTTCAGGATAGTAGAGCTCGAGGACTGAACTTGAGCACCCCCCAGGCAGAATTACTTGGTTAGAGTTCAGAAAACTATAATGATTGGGACTTAAATACACTCTTTTTACAATGCCACTGTTACCTTTACGGATGCCACTTTTACAATTAACACACAGTTCCTCTCACTGCCACTAGGGGTTGCATATTCTCTAAACATAATTAGCAGTAACTTTGCCTGCATGAGCAAAGATATTTTTATCTTATAAATATTAGAATTCTTTTCTTAAAAACTTGTAAGGAATCAGTTCAAATTACAATCGATAAGAAAATTGTCAGATTGGCTAATATTCAAACCTTTTCCAGTCCTAATTGGCATCAAACATATACCCTAAACACAAAATTGCATTAAATTATTAGATTGTGTTCAATTAAATTACATGTTAAATTATTAGATGTGTTTCCAGGATGTGTACAGAATGTGTTACTAATTTTCCTGAATAAATAAGTGAGCATCTAAGTGTTCAAATTATTAAACACCCCTCACCAATAAAGTGTCTTAATCTTTCAGTTTGTTTAGCTGAAACTGATTGCGATTAAAAGAAAAAGTGTGATCACAGAGGGAAGAAACGACTCATGTTTGACTTTTAGATCTGTAGATTGGCTGTGACTGCAGTTAAAATGCAAATCATCAGAATAATGAGGCACTGAACAGAGTATCTATTATCTTACACCCTGCCCTCAGCAAACAAAGTCATCTAAATCCACATAAACCTGGCGTGACATTAACGTCGCCTTTTATGACATAATTGTTGCACCTTAATCCCCCCCCCCATTATGTGGGCATTGTGTAGATATATAAACATATCATCATTCACATTTAATATGAGCTCAGATCCAGCTCTTCAAACACTGAATAGTTCATAAAATGTGTTGCTTGTGATTGTATTAACACTTGACCTTTCGCTCACGTAAGACAGAGCAGAGGGACGAGGCGGAGAACAAAAGCAACCGAAGACAAGTGATGTTAAAATGAACATTTATAATGACTCTTTGTTGCCGTCGCAAAAATAATCTTTAAAAAACAATTCAATTATTAACACGGAAATGCTGACTTCACTGGTAGTCCACGAGTCATAAAACACAACTCACTGAATTTCTTTTACAAACACATTACTACATTTTACATTAAATAGTCATTACCGTTAAATCTATTAATGAATAATGTTCAAATAAACTAATAAAAACAATGACACTTAAATTCCTCTCATTCCCTCACCATAGCGGCTGTTGTCTTTTTTTTTTAATCAACAGTGTATCGTTTAGAAAATATACTGCTTCTGAGATGTTTCTGACAAAAGCAGAAAACAGACTGGCAGCATAACAATGATGTTGCATGAGCTCAAATGTTGTACGATTAGGGTGATGTTTTTCAAGGGGAGTGGAAATGGGACGTAACCATTCCAGTGATCTAACAGTGATGCAGGCTGGCTGCCTTTTGGCTCAGTATGTAATTATTTGGCACTCTTGCTGACAAATATTTGCCACGAAAAGGTTTGACACTTTTGTCTAGAATGGCACAAGAAGGCAATTTTTCTTCTTAAACATCTCCAAATGACTTTTTTTTTTCTGTTTTCCATTTTAAAAAGACATAAATGTCTCATAGAAAGCCCTTTTAGGTAGTTTACACTGCGGACTTTCACAGATTCTCCTCACTTTTCACACATGAAAGACAGAACCGCTGTCATAAATGTCAAAGAGAAATAGACCCAATCAACAAAACATCACTAGGATTAAGTTGGAAATATTTGATCTTATGCTGTCAGTCCATTTTTTTTTCCTGAAATGGAACGAACAGAGGTTAAACGACATAAAACCAAACCACGAAAGAAAAACAGCGTGAAAATATTTGCAAGGTACTGGGCATGCTTTCCTCAGTTTACACTTTTGCGCAGGCGTTCAAACCTTGCAGAATAAGTCCATATAACCAGAAAACGAAAGAACAGTCTTGCAGAGTTTGACAGTAAAATCTCCAACACATGTATGAGTTCTTGGGGGATGAAGAAGGTCAACAAAGTTCATGGGAGGTTCAGAGAGTCAAAGACGAAAAATAAAAGGGAAAAAAAATGGCCTCATGTGTGGTTGGCAAAGAATCCCGTATTTTCCCAGACGAAAAGGGGCCGAGAAAAACCTTAACCCATTTACAGGGCGGACACAGTAGCAGGTGCTCGGTGTAGTGAAACACAAATTGTGATATCGTGTAGGCTGAGAGAGCGAGACTCAGGTAGAATTGGTTTAAAAAGAGGAGCGCGAGCAGCCTTAGCCAGTTTTGTAGCATTTAAAACCAGTCCTAGCCTTCTTGTGAAAGGGCTCCATGGTGGTGGATGAATGTCCAGGATACATTTGGAGTGAAAATCAAAAAGGAACATGACAACTTTTTGGAATGATCGTCTGGCATTCGGGTGGGAAGCGGTAGCTGCGAAGACGAGGGGTTTGAAACAGAAAACAATGAAACGAAACATATCATTCATGAAACCAAGCCGTAATCATTCAGAGGTTTCCTCTGTGTGGTTTTTCATCGTGATGAGGTGGCGGAGGCATTCTTCGTTTTGCTGGTGCCGATCATGTCTTTCAGATCTGATTGTAACATCAGCCAGACTTTGACCCTTCAATCCCAGTTTGCTGACGGAATACAAACAATTTCTAATTAATTTTTTTCTTTTCACTTCAAAACAACATTGACAAAGGGGGTACAGATCCATCGTGGCTGCACAACAAACCACTCGGTGATTGACACAGACCTCTGCTGCGGGGAATGTGACGGAGCAGCCTCTGAGAGAGGAAACAGGTGCTACTTTTTCTTATTTTATTTGAGACTCCAGCCCTTTCCACCATTCTTCAGACCCAAAAACAGGTTCAGGGAATAAATAAATAAAAGTAACATCAGAGCAACAGCAAAGGATGGCAATAAAATCAGAAAAAATCAGCTGCGGAAAGCCAACACTGTTTGCTTCATTTCACACCCATAATGACCCACTGATCAGTAAAGTGCATTTATGCAACACCAAACAAACAAGATAATGTCGACAGCAAATCGGAAGTTGTGTTAACATATCTGGTTCATGACTCTGGCCGTGTGAGGCCTACCTGACTATAGCTGAAGTATGTTATTGACATAGATATTAACTCTACATGTATTTGACATTCCTGCCCTGAATTTACATTAAAAGACAGATAAACATTTGACAGAACTTAAAAAAAAAGAAAAAAAAAAAGGGAAATGGGTACATTCATAGATTAGATCTGGGCTTTCAAGCTGCGACGTAGAAAATATTTGAAAATATCATGAGACAGGTTAGGTGAGGTTCAACCTGCTTATAAAAGAAATGCATGCCTGATATCCTAAAAAACACAAGGAGCCAATGCACTAATATTTTCACGTTTTGCTTGTTTCACATTTTAATTGCTCCTGGCTGGACCTAAAAACTCTAATAATCTTCTCTGACGATGGCTCGAGAGATGAACTGTGCCGATGAGAAATTTTGATCTCAGGTGTGTGTTTGAACGCGTGTCTGTGTCTTTTTTTTTTCTCTTTTTTTTCTTTTTTTTCGGGCCAACATGACAATAATGAGCTCCCTCCCAACTCACAAAAAAAAGAAAACAAATAAACAAGAGAAGAAAAATTAAAAAACCCTTAAAAAAATCCAACATTTTTAACATGAGGCGAGTAAACTTAGGAGCTTTACATTTTGACTGCATGCAGTGTTATGTCTTTGAATGTTGCGAGACACCTCGCAAAATTTTTATAACTTTTTTTTCCTCCATAATTTTTACTTTGATACCATGCAATAGAAGACGTGCAAAAAGATAACACCTAACTCCACAAACACATTTTTGATTGTTAATGGCTATGTTATGAATGCTTATAACATGTTATGCTTAGTCCATGCTGGCCTATAGAGACATTTGTGAGAAAACAGCAGTACTTAAGCCACAGGTCAAACAAACACACAAGGGATGCATGGAGTGTAAAACAACATGGATCCATAAAAATCACAATCTTTAACTCTTACTCTATGTACCTATGGGATAAAACAATGCACAAAAAGTTCTTTGTCCTTTGTTTTCTTAAGTAATGTATTTGATTATCTTTTCTTAACTTAAAAGACAATGTTTGATTGGCACTTGATCAGCACTTCTAAACAAGTTATTGATATCTAACATTTGATCGCACATCTACAATTTCAGAAGCTGCGGAGGTCTAGTTTGGCACAGGTCGTAACTATGGAGTCTATTATTACTTTTACTATCTTACCAATACTGTATAGTATTCTATACACCTCGTTTTATGCTCCATCCTTTTAGAGCATGTCTCTAATCAACAGACCAGACATCTTTTCAACTAAAATATTTTGTATAGTTTACTTATCAAATAGCAGCATTTTCATAACTTACAAAAAGTACATGTAAACCTATTCATTCAAAATCTTAGTAATTTCAAAGGTTCATACAACAGACATAAAACACAAAACAGGACAACATGCTACTATATTGCTTCCAATATTCTTTACATTTTCTTACTGTCAAACTAAATCATCAATGACAGAAATATGGACACCACCGGTTGATGATGAGTCATCATAATGCACAAACAAATCGCGAAGCTAATCTTAATCAGGCTTAGTTGGCACTCTCATCATCCACACAAATATAACATAGTTTCACATTGTATCGACAACGCTGGACTGCATTTGGACTACAAACTAGAATAGCTACAATAAAGTACATATAGATCATATGACATGACATATTGTATTCCACAGAAATGATTTCTAGTCATTTTCAGATAACAGGATATGCATAAAGGATGTCATTGTTTCGGCTTGAGGTCACAAACAAGTTCCCACGTTACTCTTTCGCAATCTTATGCATTCTGTCCGAACCATGCTTCATTTAGAGGCCGAAATGTGAGCTCAGCCATAATATGTATATTCATTAAACCGAGATTTGCTCTCTTTTAGAAAAAAGAAACCCCCCCAAAAAACAAGACTTTCTCTTCATTTAAAAAGACTAAACCAGTCTAAATCCTACTTGTTCTTCTTATAGAGGGACGTTTTTGACACTTTGAGCTAACGTTTGCTGGTTGGTCTCGGTGGGTGTCACAGTTTTGGAGGCAGGTGTTTTTCTGTGCATTTTTCAGCCTTTGTGAACTCTGCGGCCTGGGAAAATATTTTCGTACCCCCTACGACCTATAGTGCATAACTCCCACCCACGGCACATCCAACACACCGCCCATGAGACGACAAGACAGGAGGAAGGAGAAAGAGGGGGGAGAGCACAGTGTAGGAAGAAGCACGGACAGGGATTAGGACACAGAAGGAATCCAAGAACGGAGAGAAAAACATGCAGGGGAATAAAATGTTGAGAGAAAGAGGAAAGTTAATGAGCGGGCAGAGAAACAGTATTTGGCACAACCTATCGATCAGAGAGCTTTGAAGGGAGAGCTCTCTGGAGTCAAGCAGTCCAGTTGCATTGATAAAACATCCCCTTTATTTTGTGCTTGTATCTCATTATATGCTAAAATACTGGGCAGTAAAAGGTTATCTTATGCTATGGTTTCACTGGTGGCCAGATTGTAAAGTTATGGATGACTGTGAAGCCTTCCAAACACATAGTGAGAGGAGAGATTTCAGCTCGGAGGAAAGGCTAACGGCTGCAGTCGCCACGCGTAATGTTCAGACACAAAGAGCTGTTTCGAGCACTTTCAAAAATCGACTTTTAAACGTGAATTATGAACATGAAAAGGCTGTCGGTTCAATTTTCCTAAAAAAATCGGGAGTGTTTCTGATTCTGTTGGACGCTGCTCAGCACCAACCCTCACAGCTTTGCATTAAAGAAGCTGATCATAGAGCTTGGGTTGATGAGGGGGACAATTGAAATGTCTCTAGAGATGTGACGTGGGGCAAAAGATGAGAATTGATCAGAAAATGTTCTCAAATTTCAGAGATTAAACATAAACATCACAAGATGCTGGAGTGTAAATGCTCTTGTGGAAATATCCCCTCTGTCAGTATTGATAGGTCTTGTGTATGCGACATGGATGGGCACATTAAAATATACTCACATCCCCGACGGGGACAAGACAGGCTTTACATTGTGATCTAAATGTCTCACAGTGCAGTCTTCAGAGACCCAGTGTACTCAGGATGAACGCTATGGATAGCAGCACAGAGGGGAGGCAAGATAATCTTTGAGTGCTTGGAAATGCTCTAGACAGTTATTCTGCCTGCATTAGACAAACAATTACCTATAAAAGACAACAATGCCAAAACATTTTATGCTTTATTACATGCTCTATTTGAGCTTTAACGTGGTTTTGGGAAGAGAAACAATCTGCCTTGGATGAACTGCAGAATTGTCCTTTTTTTTTTTTTTTATAATGCAAATTGGGAAGGACGGTTCACAGAAAAGTGACTCCAAACCTTCTTTTCAAGTGTCATTCTACTCCCCTTTCATCATTAGTGTATGTCTCTTGACTATTTGGTACCCTTAATGTAAAGGCGATAGTTTCTTTATTCACAGATATTGGTTCATACAGCTTTTCTTATCAAAATGCTTTTCTAGTGCTTTGTGAACTGAACTATTTCGACACTGCTTCAAGGTAGGCTGAGCCTTAAGATAAGCGTTGGGAGTTACAGATGTCTGGCTGATAAGGCAAAAAATTATGTTGGGTGATGTTTTATTACAGGATGTCTAGTATTTATCAGGAAAAAAGAAAAAAAAAAGGCTCGCATTGGGAAATGAAAATGGACTTGAATTCTAACGAGTGGATTGCTTTTCGTCACGAACCGCTGAAATCAATCATTTGTCATTAGGTGAGAGGCTGGGTCAGATCCAGTGGGCTAATAATGAGCGCTCGACACATCGGCTACTTTAAATCAAGTAACAAGTGAAGTCGCCAGAGAGAGAGATTCTGATTTCATGTCAAAGGAGATATAAACCTAATCATATAGCACCAAGAAAGGGTTAAACGACGCATTTCTTTGTGTTTGTAGCTGTGACTGAATATGCAAATATGTTTGTGTTTGTGCGCTTATGGGAGCATTATCTATGTGTTTTTATGTAAAATATATTTATACATTCCTGTGTGTCTCCTCTATCCTCTCACATTGATTATTTAACCCCTGAACTGTACTTGCAGACAGCAACAGCGAAGTTCAGACTGGGTTTGAGTTATACATTTCTTTCACTGCAACACAATATTTGATCCCTGTAAATAAAAAATAGCATTAGGCTAATGTTGTTTTTACATTCAGATCAACCCGCATTCACAGGTTTAAATAATCTATTTGTGTTTGAATGAGACCGTGTCAATAAATAAAGGATGAAAATATAAAATACCCAAATTTCGAAACTTCAATTATGATATGAGCCAGAATTCAAACATATGTCAACATAGATATGCTTCTTTTTTTTTTTTCCTTTTTTTGTCTTTAAATGAAATTAAACTCAGATTGCTTCCCCCATCGACTGAGATGAGCTCAGGTGCTTGTCGTAAAACCTCTCCCCTGTTAACAATGCCTTCTGCATTGTACACAAAGAGCAAGGTTTGTAAAACAGCTCTGTTGGCTGGCTCGGATCTTCATCCGATACCTTCAGCTCACCGGGAGCTGAGGCTTAAAACTGAAACAAAAACCAAGAAAACCAAAAAGGAAAACCAGAAATAAAAGAAATCAGTAAATGAGGTTTGGGAGGAGGGTGAAACCCTGCGGCCTCACTCTTGAATCTGCAACTTGGCAGTGGACCAGTTCAGCTTACTCTGATCACCATTGTCAAAAAGACTTGACACAAACTTTTAAAAAACATCAGGACGTCAGTCCTAAAAACACACTCACATATCACACACACTTATCTTGACCGTCTCCCTCCACCTCCTCCTTTGTTATTCTCTCATTTGTTACTGAAATATTGAACAGATATTTGGACATTTCTTTTTTTTTTTTTCTAGGACTCTTTCAATTTCCTTCTATCTCTGTCTTCATCCTTTCCTTCTTTCCTCTTCTTTTTCATTTTAGCCCACCTTTTGTGGGTTGGTAGCGCGCACGCCCTGCTCGTAAGTGATCCGCTGGCTGATCAGATACTGCGCTGCTTGTGTAGCCGCTGGCGACCCTGTTATGGTAACTTTACGGTTCCGAGTACCAGGAATGAATTCTCCTTTTTTGGAGATCTGGATGCGGGCTCCTGTCAGCTCCTGGTACTCTACCAGCGTTTTCCCTCCTTTCCCCAAAATGGCGCCCACCAGATTCTCGGGCACAGCAATTTCAACCACGTCCTTGGCCCCATCTGCCAGCTTCTCTGTTGCCAATAGGGATGATGCCATCAATGGAGATGAAGCATTTAGGTAACCATTGGAAGCCCCAGTAGCAGCTGCTAGTGAACCCAGGGAGAACCCACCGAGGCCTGCGGCAGGGTGGCCAGCACTGCCGGAGGCATCATTAGCGTAGGAGGCCAATAGGTTAGCTGCAGCAGCAGCAGCTGGGTTAGCACTAGCTGCAACTGCAGCGAGGACTCCAGAGGCAGCTGCAGGGTTGAGACCCAGGCCGAGGGTGTTAGTGTTGTAACCGTAGCTGGCCAGCGTATTCAGGGCTGAGGTGATGGCGAGCAGATCATTGCCAGAGAAACTGGACATGGTGGCAGGGAAGGCACCCATTCCTGTCAGTCCGGCCTGACCCAGAAGGCTGGAGGCAGTGGCAGCTGCTGCAGCTGCGTTGGGCAGCACCTCAGCTGTATTGGCGTAGGGTGAGCCGGTGGGGTTGGAGTTGGCCACTGGGCCGGAGACATTGGAATAGCTGATATTGAGGCAGCTGCTGCTCTGAGGGTCCTCCTGGATTTTCTGCACTATGATTTCCACAGCCTTACGGTTCTGTTCAGGTTCGCCGCTGATGGTTACCACTCGCTCCTGCAGGTTGATGCCTTCTGGCTTCTGGGAGAGCTGCACCCAAGCTCCAGACTGCTCCATCACTGCTTTCACTGTGGCTCCACCCTTGCCAATGATCAGCCCCGCTGTGCTGTTGGGCACGATCAGTTTGGCCTGCAGAGAAATAAGAAAGATTTGGGTAGCAAAAACAGGAAACATAAAGATTTAATAGCATAAATGGTCAAGAGATAGAGGGATGTCTCTCACTGAGTCAGAGTACTATACCAGCCCCCACTTTACTCAGCGATTTGTTAATCCCAGGGGTTTAGGCTGCAGCTGCCACATGGCTCTGTCTAGCTATGAAAGACTGTCGGTAAAAATAACCTCATACACTCACATTTTCCTGACCCTACTAGACTGCAGGTTGTGGCCCACAGAACAAGCGAGATTGGCAACTAACAAACAAAGTGCCCTGGAAGTGAACGACACACTGAAACACAACCGTTTATCACTCTGAACCATCTGGAAAGTCTTATTTAGAAGTAGTTCGGAAAGGTTGGGCAGCTGTTTTTAAGAAATACTCATCATATGATTGGATGAGCCATCTGTCTATCATTGTCTATCACAGGCCACTTTCAGCTAATCAATAGAGTGACGCTTGCTAGGCAAGAGCTAAAACATTCTGCACCGATAAAGCTTTCAGTGTTATTCTTTGTCCTTTTATCAATGAAGGAACAGTCTCTAGTTGTGATATAATAACACTCAAACATGTTTACAAACTGCCAAGCTTGTAGGAATGTGCAATTTATCAAATTTGGCTTGAAGAAATGATAAAAACGGTGACCAAAAACTATCAAAATAATTTTGCCATATTACACTCTGCTATTTTGTCATTTATTCCAGATGACACTTCTGCCGCTTTTGAAGGTGAATCCAGGAAAATTACAGAAGACCACCCTCCGACATCGCTGTGTAAGCCACTCCCACGTCCCAAAGAAGTCACTGGAGGCCCAGTGTTGTGCTGAAATAATCACCCCTGCTGTGAAAAGCACAGTGTTTTCACAGCAGGGGTGATTATTTTGGCTTAACACCTGTCCTCGCGCCGCAGTCCCTCCTAGCTACAGTTGGAGCAGGAGATGTTCACCTCTGCTCCGGTGAAAATGAATTTTGCATGAGCAAAGAAGCTGCTGGCTGATCCCGCACTGGCTGACAGTCAGATATTAATAATTTCTTTGTAGACTGTTCAAACAAATATATAGTTCAAAATGTTCATGTTTTACTGTAACATGTTGATTAAAAATACACATGGGAGGACCGATGATTAAAAATCTTTAAAAATTTTCTCAAAGCAGTTGGCCTTTGGTCTCAAAGTTTGCTGCTTCGCTATAAAACAAGCCATCTGTACCAAAATGTATTGTTATAATGCTAATCTGATCCTGGACACGTCCACATGTCAATATCTACACCACGCCATAGCCCTGCCCTCTAGGAAGTCATATTTTTACTCAAAGGCCCATTTCTCTGAACTTTTAGGCACAATGAAGTTCAAATGTGGTGAGGCAGCAGAACACAAGTCGATGATGTTATCTGGTGATAAAATGTTGCTGTACGCTGCAGGGCGTGCCCATGCCATTACAGCGATGACTTATGACATGTGACATCATAAATCAATATAAATCACTCAAATTTAATCCGATCACCACCAAATGCACATTGCTTAATCAGGGTCCGACCCTGGACAGTTCCATATGATCATTTCCGGTCAAGGCCATAGCCCCACCTACTTACAATAGGAAGTGCCTTTTTTTTTTAAACTCTGTCATGCTCTGCTCCTCAAGGATTAACCTCATACACTTGAAAGTGCTTCTCATCACGTCAAACCCTTTCATGGTACCTCAGAAGAAACCTCAAGCTCCTTCACCAAATATAACCACGGCAAATATTACTCAGACGCCATGAAACAGGAAGTCCCTCTAACTGACACATAGCACCTTTGATTTCCACCGAACTTCACTTGGGCCTCAACTTAAGGTCAGTCATGTGGAAACATGTTGGATAAGTTACAATATGGCTCTATAGCGCCCCCTAGAATAATTCAATCTATTAGCCTCACCCACCACATTGACCAACATGGATTAAATTCAGCACATAGTAAGAACCCGGACTGACAAAGAAGCCTCCTGGACCTATTGGCTAAATCTAACAGGAAGTCAGCCATTTTTAAAAAAAGCCCATCTTTGAGGCTTTTCTTTGCATTGCAAAGTCCTATAGATTTTATCGTACTGATCTCAAAATTGGTCAGAACACTATAGAGCAGGGGTATTCAACTCCGGTCCTCGAGGGCAGGCATCCTGCAGGTATTAGGAGTTTCCCTGCTGCAACACACCTGACTCAGATCGGTTGGTAATTAGCAGACTCTGCACAAGTCTGCTAATTAATAATAAGTCTGCTAACTAATAATAAGTCTTCCCCAGAGCTGTAAAATCCATCACCTTAGTCACTTAAGAAATATTTAATTATTCACTTAAGAAATATTTAAAATTTGTGTCTTAGTGTGTTTTAAGCCAAGAGCTGCTAAACAAAATTTCAGTGTGCTTGTCATAATGACAATAAAAGATTCTTGATAATTAAGTCGGACTCTGAGTCAGGTGTGTTGCAGCAGATAAATTCCTAATACCTGCAGGATGCCGGCCCCTCGAGGACCGGAGTTGAATACCCCTGCTATAGAGGCATGTGTGATTAAAAGTCTTTTTAAAAACTTTTACAAAGGAGGTGTTCATCAAGCAGGGTGTTCATTTACTGTTGCATACAACACCCAATCAGCACCACCCTGAACATGTTTGAATCCAGCTCCATCCTGACCATATCTACTCATCCAGGTGTTGGCAACGCCCCTAGCTCAGCCCAGCCAGCTGGAAATAGGAAGTTACTCACCTTAGAGCCTAAATGACCTGCATTACTCTGAAAAGCATTACCATACTGCCTCAATTCACTCATTCATGATTTCAAACGGATTATATTGGCCTTCACAAACTGAGGTGCATATCTCACAGTTTTCCATCTGCTCTGCAGGGATTGTGGAGAATCTCACCTGTTTGACGCGGTCCGGGTTGACTGTGGTCTGTGGCTGCAGTATGCTGACTGGTTCTGGTTTCTGGGCGCTCTGGGGCATCTCGCGGACTTTCTCCGCGATGAAGTTGTGGACACCATTGAGGGCTTCGACAGTACCCTGTATCAGACAGACTCTTTCTGTTGTTCCTGTAATGAGAGAGGAAGAGGACAAACGTAAGTGATGGGCTGCTCTAATGTGCTCTGATTGGATACTTGGCAAACAGCTTTGAGGGATTTGCTTGGGTCTGGACTAAGATCTGCATTAAGATATTTTGATAATGAAAAATACTCCATGGCATTTTGCAAAGTTATTCTTCACTTCCTCCAGAAAAGATTGAAACAGCTGAAGGACTGAACACTGCTTAGTTAGCGAGCCACAGGGGGGGAGAAGGATTCCTCCTCAATGATGTAACACTTACAGTGCAGTAATGCTCAGTCTGTCCTTGCCTTGCAGCTCTAATAGACTAAACACACATTTGTTCTTCCTCTGGGCTTCTTTCTACGCCCACATTGACGACCCAACTGGCATTCCGTTGCCATGGTAAAAGGGCCGAACCATGGAAACAGGTGATGCAACAGTAAGTCCTTTATACTGGCTTGCATGATTTTTAAAACACTCTCCCTTTTGTATCAACCTTCCTGCCTTGTTCTGTGGGAACATTTGACTTAACTTTGTTCGAATGTAAAATGCCTTATTAGGTTTTTTCTTTGTCAGCCTAAATCTGAGTGTTGACACATTTTCTCCACTTATTGAATCAAATTTTGTAAATGGGAAGACCACCTGAGGAGATGATCCTGAGTGATCCTGCTTTGTACGTCGGAAAATGTCACTTAGGAAATACTGAAATGAATTCAGTGAAAATCAGTAGCTGTCAGGTCTGATAGGCTTTATGGCACAGATGTGTTGAATAATGGATTCAGATACTTTGTCAGTTTAAGTATTTAAGCAAAAGCGATACGATGCTTAGAAAATCCGAGCTGCAGATATCAGACATAAATGACTAAATCTTGCAATAAAACATTTATATACATCAAAAACCTAATTGTTTTCATCAAAGTTCTCTTTTTATTGTCACATTATTGTCTTCAAATTGTATATGATCAAAAATAATGAAAAAATCTAAATGCAAATCACATTTTCCAAACAACCGTCTGTGAATTCAATCTTGTAGAGCTTCAGAGAGAAGAACATTTGGTGTCTCTTGTAGTGCTGCCCCTGCCTGTCGCACCTGATGTGACAAATTGAAAGACCAAAGCGTGCAAGTACAAGTCTGTAATCTGTCACAGATTTTTATGCAAGCACATTCAGCAATCATACAAATTACTACATTTCAAACTGATAACAGGTAAAAATTTGCTCTACAAAACACGTGCATGAAGCGCTAGATATTGTTTTTCTACAAAAAAAGATATACCTAAAATGTCTGGGGTCACTCACTGGAAAATGATTCAGACAAGATGACAAGTAGATTTTATTTCCTTTGAAGTCTAATCACTGTTATTTTCTATCCTGCCAACTAATGGATTTGCTGGAGGAAAAGATGAGAGGATTTCATGTTTTTATGAACTACTTTATTCATATCCAGCAAAGGAAACAAACACAAACCAAAAATACAGTCATGGGAAAAAGAAAGAGCTCTTTTTAAGTTCTAAGGTTTTACAAATCAGTTCATTGAGGTTTGCAGCACTTGTTTCTGCACCGCTCTCTGAAGTTCCCACCACAGCATTTCAATCAGATAGAAGTCTGAACTTGAACTAGAAATTTCTTTTTATTCTTTTCTTTGTTGTTATTCTGTTGCAGATTTGCTGCTGTTTGGGATCATTGTCTGGTTGTATGGCCCAATTTTAACCAAGCTTCAGCTCCTAGACAGATGGCCTCATGTTTGACTCTCAGTGACTGCAGGGTGTCCAGGCCCTGTGGCTGCAGAACAAGCCCAAATCATCAGCCCTCCGTCAGAATGCTCTACAGTTGAAATGAGGTGTTTGTGCCAATATGCTCGGTTTGGTTTTAACCAAAAAACGATGCTGTGCATTCGGACCAAACATTCCCACTTTGACCTCATTTTTCCACTTCAGATACAAGTTTGTAAAAATAAGCAGCCTTGCCATGTTCTTTTTAGAAAGACGAGGCTTTCTTCCGACACGTTTTCTAAACGAGGCATATGCATGTAACAACACTGCACATATTTATTCATTTATTGTCATGCTATGAACTTTAACATTGTAAAGATGTAGTGTCTCTGAGCAATGCACGGTCTGACCTTGGGATGAACTTGCTGGGATATCTCCTTCTGCAAAGACAGCCAGCTGTCTTCAGTGTATCCTACTTGTGAATAATCGTTCTCACTGTAGAGTGATGGACTTGAGATTGTATGGAAACAACCTTATAACCCTACCCAGATTGATGCACAGCAAAAATTGCTTTTGTGTCATATCATTGCTGATAAATTTCCTCCTTGGCATCGAGTTAACACACACCTGACCAGCAAACTGCCAACACTTCTGTTTTTATAAGAGGTGCTGAAACTTGCTGATGATCAATTAATCGAGTGCATTTGATTAGCAGCAGCTGGCTGTTACTCACCCCTGTTAATTCCTATGGAAGCAGTGAAGATATACTTAGTTTTTAAGTAACCTTTCCTGCATTTTGCTTAGTTTTAGTTCAATAAATAATAACACGGTGGGATAGATCATGTGTTGCGATTCATTTGAGGTTATATTTGTCTAATTTGAAGAGCTGGTGAGAACCATATATGTTATTGTGTCCTGATATGTCAAACTTTAGAATTGTTTGTTGTTGTTTTTTTTATTATCATGACCTGATCAGTAAAACCTCAGAATGTTTTATTTCTTTACACATGCATTTTGTAAAAAGAGAGACAGAGATTGGAACCAACGGATGCATAAATCTTGATGTCAGCATTTTACAGATTTTCTAAAAAGTGACTTTCAAACTCTTCAACGACGACTGAGTTAGTCTCTTTCCTGTCCCCACCCATATGCAAAAAGCTATAAACTAGGTCATTTCAAATGATGCAACATGTCAATAGAAGACATTTTGACCTAGGAAGTCTTGGTAAAGTCATTTCCAATTAAACATCTACACAACAACAAAGGCTTTCAAAGACTGACAACACTACTTCCCTGACAGTATGACAGTTTATTCCAAAGTTAAAATCAGGATATGATCCAAAAATCTCTGTTGTTGACGACAACACAAAGAGGACCTGAAACTGAATGCTAGCACTTGCTCCTCCCTTTTTACTTACACAAATGCCTGCATCTATTTCGCCTTCCACCTCACTTTAATAGTAATGAATGTCAAAATTACAGATCCTTCGCTCTGAGTAACAGTCAGAGTTTGCGCATTCTCTCGCTGGCATGAGGGGAGAAAAATGTGTCAGTTCCCCAGAGAGCATATGCCTCAGCCTTCAGCTTTCCCCACAAGACCAAAGACTCTCACGTCTTCTATCTTGATCCCAAAGTGCGGAAGTTTCCACACTTCCCGGCAGTTGACAGAGCTCTTCTGTGATGAAAATCAGCCTCTGAATTAGCTTGTCCAAATCCTCTGAGTGATTTATTAAGACTGCGAGCGTTCCACACATGAAGCATCACCTATAATTACTGTCAACACATCAACAGCTTTTCAAAGATACAGTATTATCCACACGACAAACTGAGCTGGAATATGTTTGTTGGAAATCTCGCTCTCAATGCATTTATTATGTCACAATGTTTCCATATGGCACGCCTCACTAAAATGCAAATGCTAATTTTGAACGTGGGATCTGTCATAAAGAGCCATTCAGGAAAATGAAAAAACAATCCCCTGGATATCCTACATTACATCACACCTTGGCCAGAGGTTCGCTCCCATCCCTGTGGCTATCCCTGGATAAAGTAAACCCGTCAGACTTATCAGAGTCAGTATCATAGGCAATGTTCCGAAGACATATTTCACCATAGAATAAAATCAAATACAGATTGATTTTCTTTATCTGCATACTTTAAAAACAGTTGTGTTTCTCAATGGAAAATATTTACTACATGGACAAACTGTAAATCTTTGGGACTTTTTTAGCATGCACATGTTTCTCTAAAACACACAGAGAATAATTCTGTTAAACATGAAGGATTGTAAAATCCCTTCAATCAGAACTCAGGTAAATTAAAGAATGATATTTGGTCAAAAACTGTAAATATATAAGGTAACAAGAGCTATCCTTACTCTGGATGTTAGAGACTTTACCACCATGAGCTTCCTATTGTAACAAATAGTCAAAATGACATCTAAAAAAAAGTTAGGAAATCTCCTTAAAACACTGGCTCAATGAAATGATTCGGAAATAAAGGTTCAAACTTGGAGACTCACACACAAGTTATGAAGTTATTGAGAAATACTTTAATGTGTTGTGTATCTGCATATATAATATCGTATGAAAGTTTTAGAATACACAACTAGGCGTCAAAAAATTGTAGCTTCGATCATACTGTTTGAATTTTTTCAATACAGTTCATAATCCAATGTCCAAATCTGTTATGATTGGTATCCACGGCAACGGGAAAGCCATTTAACAGCGAGACCGACTGATTAAGCTCTCCAAAACCTAATTAATGAAGTGAAATAACACACCAATCCCTCAGAGTTGAAGAGGAAATGAAGAGGATGCAGGGCAGGAACAAGGTGGAGAGAAAAGCAGAGGAAATTCAAAACATTTCTTCCAACCATGATGGGAAATGTGATGCCATTAGCTAACAAAATGGACCAGCTCAAAGCACTAACAAGGACAGAAGGA
Organism: Atherinosoma microstoma; assembly: GCA_037177055.1. NCBI lineage: Eukaryota > Metazoa > Chordata > Actinopteri > Atheriniformes > Atherinidae > Atherinosoma > Atherinosoma microstoma. The sequence goes on along the minus strand of JBBBVU010000016.1, from coordinate 195,036 downwards.
ATATAGAGAATTCAGTATTTTGTGTTTCACCGAGACAAGGCTGCAGGAACATATTCTGGACTCTAACATTGTTTATACCCTGCTGTTTGAGCGGATTGAGACAAAAAAAGTTAATGGAAAGCTAAAAGGAGGGCGTCCTGCGGTGCTTTTTAATTTGGTCATGTTAAAGTAAAGGAAAAGATTTCCACCAGGATATGCAACTGTCAGCAGTTCGTCCATGTCAAATTTCAAGAAACAAGATCAAGAAGGCTAATTCTGGAGCTCGTGGAGGTGATTGTCCTGGGAGGAATGCTGCACAAGCTGCTGAATATAAGAGGAAAATCCTTCACACCCTCACAAAAACAGTAAGGAAACAGCAGTGTGTTCAGTCAGAGGCTTCTTCAAGAAGCTGCAAGACAGACTACTAGTTTCTTCTTCCTTTGTGTTCGGGACTTTACTGCAGTGCAACCCTGAGCCAGAAGCTATAAAACCATCTGAAAGTGTGCAGATGTGAGAACCGTATGTGAGGACCGTAAAGGGGAAGCAGTCATTTCAAATCTCTGTCTCCCCCCTCATCTCAGCTCCCCGCGCTTGATCACATCTCTGCCGCACACACATGGACTCCCATTACAGGATGGGAATTTTCCCATAAAATGCAGAGATCCTGCAGCTTCCTGTGGAAGTATGGGGAGGTGTAGTCGTGTTTATTTGTGCTTGAGAGCATAATCCCCGTGATTCTGATTTCTTCTTGTTCTGTGACTTTTTTTTTTATAACATGGCTGCTGACACTTGTTGAACAGACGAGGAGGGGCTGAGTTTAAATGCTTTGTTTGCAAACTGACTCCAAATTGTAGCTTTGTATGCCTTTATACAATTTGTTGCCGTTAGCCCTCTTATTTTCCTCTTAGCCCTATAATAACTATAAGTTACGGGTAAATTTACACCCCTTGCATGTAAATTAACACTTAAATCTGTCTGTTGATAAATAACAATAGACTACTGTAATTATCTGTATAATTCCAAACCAACAGACCCCCACTTTCTCTCACTCACCGACACCCACTGAGTGCATTGGGTTGAGAGATGGATGACCACCCTGCTGTTACAGGGGGTTGCATATTTAAATTAGTTTGTTCTCAATGAGGTTTGGTAGTGAAAAGCAGAAATAACCAGCTAAGAAAACTAGATTGTAGAAAGGCTTTTCCACCACTTCTCTGGCTTCGAGCCATGCGGTTATAAAAGAGTAATGTTATTGCGTAAAGTCCAGTAATATTAATAAGATATTAAGCGGATGATGTATGTTAGGAAGCTTGTTGATAATAGTGAAATACTGGCTTGTATTTTATAGTTATTTCACAGTGAAATTCTTTACAATGCTTTAAAGTCTCACGCTGCCAAAGGTGCATATTCAAAAAGGAAATTGTTGGGTTTTTCTTCTTCTTTCTTTTTTTTAAAGTGCCCTGATTCCCATAGAAACAGAACCAGAAGCAGGACTGAGCCATCTCTGGCAAATGGATGCACTTGTGGTGATGTTGACTTGTCCCTTTGGATCCCAAATTCTAATGTATGGTGGCAATTTATTTCCTTTTTTTTTATTTTCAGAGAAGGTAAGATTATATTTATGTACATTAACTACAAAAAACTAAGCACAGAATAGGTTTTATTTTCCTGATGAGGAATAAGCTTATTAATTCATAGTTCAAAGATTGAATGCCTTGCCAAGTTTTGGTGCTGGTTGTTTCTTGAAATAAAGACTGCACATGAATGTAAATGTATAGAATAAATAAAGGGTTTTATACAGTAAATCACATTTTAGGGGCTGGTTCCCTTGAAATGACAGAAATGCTGTCTGTACATTTCTTTTCATTACTTTTATTACAATACAGATATCCAACTATCTAGATAAAGAAAAAAAAAGTGCCCTGGAATGACATTTCAACTTTCACCAGTTGCACAACAATTACACAATCACCGGCCCATGGTTTATTCTATTGATGAGGAACAGCTTTGTTTTTATGTTTGTTCTCTGAGTGTCCAATTTGCCTCAGAAACGTTTTTTGGGGGGATACTTCCTTGTTTTTTATTTTTTCCTGAGAGTAGTTGTCAATCTTCCCTACAGCTGCTCCTGATTCCAGCGGAGGCAAACCTGTCATTGCTGGTTGATGTTAAAATGCAGCCCCCCACATAACGCAGCCAGGATATGAGTGTCATCACAGAGAGCAGATTTTGAAATTTGGCAAGAATTGGATCAGCTCTGCCTTGTGACTCACGTAGAAGTGGATGCAGCAACCATGACCGCACCTCTTAGTCTGCCATTTTTCAGCCTAAAGGCTTTCGTTCGGCCATCGCTATCTTGCTCCTGTTTGGAGTTTAAAGTGACCGTACGACAGAGTGGAGGTGGCTGAAACCACACAAATGTGTAAATTTGTCTCTTTTTCACTCTTTCATTATGGAGTTCTTTACAAAATGAAAAACCTGGGACCTTTTCTAAAGAATTAAATCTGACTTACGCCATGAAGACTTGTGGGATATATAAATTTGTTCTGTATTTCATGAGAGAAATTTACATTTCTGTATAAATCTATTACAAATGCATTTGGTGCCAGCGTCAGGACACTGTAGCACTGCACTATTACTAACTTCCTGTCATTTCTCAGGTGAGGTTGCTGTCCATCTATTACATATATAGAATATGCCCTAAACACCAACCACAGCAGAGCATCTCTCCTAATGATCCAATCCAGCATCAGCCATTTAAAACCACAGTATAATTTAAAACACATGAAACTGTACCTGACTCTGAGGCAGCTATGTCTATCTCTTATACAATCTAGACCACACATACTTCACCTCTTTACCGTGAATCAGAAAATTATGTTTGTGTTTCACTAGGTTGTGCAGGAGAGGTTTATTAGGTACAGAATGTCAATGGTACAGCAATCTCTGCACAGGCAAAATCTAAGCTGCTGCATTTGGTACAGTGTGCCATGAAAGAGATGGGGAGGACTGAAAACCTCTCCTTCAAATCCATTCATGAGCAGTCTGAGCTCAGACAGCCATGATGAGTTTTGTTGGACCCATCCTACATCTTTTATCCTGATCCTGAGTCATTACCTTCTGGTAGATGCTAGAGAGTCTCAAAATGCAAACGGAACCGTTTTGAAAATTCATTCGTCCCCATCTTAATGTTGATTTTAAATAATTTTGAATAATGTCTTTTATGGCTGCATGGACTCTGAAATATCCCTCCTGGGGCTGTGTGGGTCCTGCAATAGCATCATGTTTTTTTTTTTCGTTTCATATATTCAAAGTTTTTATCTTTCCAAACGGGTATTGTCTAATATATGTATGCATTCTGCTGTGAAGTTGGATGTTTTGCAAATTGTAGTGGCTTAATGTTTGTTTGGTCTACTTAGTGATTTTGTAAAGGCAGCTCATATAACAGCACAATAAAGTGTATCGTATCATATTGTAATCCTAACCACCAACCACAGCAGAGCTTCCTTCCTGATGATTCAATCCAGCATCAGCCATTTAAAATCACAATATAATTTGAAATACACCTGGCTCTAGATGGGCTCGGTCAGTATTGTTTGAATTCTTTTGACAAGGATTTGAAAGCAATTAACTTGATTGGCTTTATGGATATTTTGCAACACAAGCAAAAAAAAGAAAAAAAGAAGCCAAAATAAAAAAATAATACATATTTTGCTATAATTTTAAGTCACTGGACTGATTCTCATTTGCACATCTTTCATGTTATTTTCTGCTTCAACTAAATAGTATTGATAATTCCTCTAAATAATTAAATGCCCTGTCAGCATTAGAGAGAGTGTATATTTAGTGGTAGCTGCAGTATAAAATGTGGATTTGCAAGACAGTTTGCTATAATCAAAAGTCAATCAGCCATTTGGCTTGTTTGTAAAGAAGAAGACAACGTGAGCAGAAAAATAGGTTTAAATTTCACTCTTGTGCTAACTTTACTGAAATGACATCACCACAAAAAGATTAGAAACTAGAATCATAAAACATGATAACTTTTTTTTATTCAGTGGATAAGAGAAGCAGAAGAATTTAAATACAAAATAAGAATTCATATTTTATGCAATTCAAAATTACCGAGGAATGGCCGAATAAAATCTCTGTATTATCACATGTATTTCAGTCTCTGGAGGTGTGACCACTAAAACTGACTAGCACTTGGGAGTAGGCGATATGACCGCCAAAAGATCCCCTTCCAAGGGAGAATCATGATCCACAATCTGAGTCACAATTCTCTCTTGGAGTTTATTTGAAGTTATATGACCATGTGATTAGTTGTAGATGGTTGCTTAGATACAAAGTCTCCAACTTCAGCTAAAGGCTTCACTCACAAATCTCTGCATCCTGCGTTAGCTCAGAGTTCAGTGTGAGAAGTCTGACTGAAAGAGGTGATTCATATCCCCGCATCTCTGACTCTTTCAGGATGCTGGTGAGCTCTTTGCTTTTCTTTCTCTGCCATGTTGCTGTCTGATTACAAAAGTTGCATCCACAAAATGTGAGCTGCATCCAGTGAGTGTGGTCTAAATTGTCTAATAACAAATGAAGCGTATTCACAGTCTATGCAGAGCAATAAAGTCTGGACAGTAGTGTCATTTAATTGGTGACAAGATAATTCCATTTCTCCAGAAACTACCACATGTCCACCACATGAGATTGTTAGATTGTCCGCCGCTAGTAGTAATAAGTCCTATCGGATGGAGTATTCCAGCATTACCAGACTAAAACAGAACTAAAGCAGCAGAATTCTATTTATTAAAAGGTGTAACGATGCATCGAGCTTAACTGATTCATTGATTTGATGATCAACAGTCCAATTGTATCAATCTAAACTAAAAGCATTAATCAAACATTAAAGCAGGAATCATTTTAATAATTTTTAGGGTGCAATCAAGAAAGAACATGTGGAATTATTTACATTTGCTTTGTTCTAGCAACTAAAATGAGGCACGGTTTATTTCTATTAAGAGAACAGATTGTTTTTCATGTAAATAATTGATTGAGCTCAGGAATTAAATAATATTTTATATTCTAGTTGCTTTTGGTGACTTAATATGAATGGAAGTGATTGCATTAAAACAAAATGTGATATCAGCTCATATCAATTCCTGGCTTATGAAACTGGTTGAATTTTTGACAATGGCAAACATCTAATAATTCTCCATTTAATCAATATTATATAGTATCCTGAACAAATTTCTGGTTTACACCCCAACTACATGTCCTAACTTTTAATATGAACTGACAACTAACAGATTGGATGCAATCATAATAATAATAATAATAATAATAATAATAATAATAATAATAATAATAATAATAATAATAATGGTATTGAACACAAA
>JBBBVU010000016.1:144345-157797 GCA_037177055.1 Atherinosoma microstoma | reverse complement strand
AGTGGAGCATCTTCTGATGGCTACTTCCAGCAGGATAATGCACCATGTCACAAAGTTCAGATCATCTCCAACATGACGATGAGTTCACTGTACTCCAATGTCCTCCACAGTCACCACATCTCAGTCCAATATTTCACCTTTGGGATGTGGTGGAATGTTTCCAACACCTTGTTGGATCACCAAGAATTAGGGCTAGTAAGGTGGACCTAATAAAGTGGCAGTTGAGTGTATATGTTCTGTATAAACCCTTCATATAGAAAATTAGTCTTGTACATATCCATTTTAATCTCTTTACTTTATTTAGTATTGAAACGAGGACTGGATTTGTTAAAGGTTAAATATAAAGTTGTATCTAATCTGCATGACATAATGCTAATCAACATTGTGATGCTTGATGCTGTTGCAAGGAGAATGTAGGTAGAAAATCCACCATCTCCCACTCTAACTACTCTTTGTCTTACAGAGAAGCAAAACCTGTTTTCATTTGTCCTTTTTATCAAATCCTTTACAAAAATAAGAAGCAGTGAAAACTTTTTCAATTTTCTAAATATTCCTTAAATGTGAAAATATAACTTATCAGCTCTTCACAACTTATCATATTAAAGATCAGACATAATGAACCCAGGTCACATTGGGGTCCAGGAATCATCAATGTGTGGAAAATAATGCTGTTTCTACATTTTGGAGGTGTCAGAGGGTTAATACAGGCGTGTCTGAGATCCCTACAACAGTGGAAAGTGTTGGTGGCTGCACCTTTGTCTCTCTGTGTCAGACTCATTGACTCAATTGTCAAGTCTGCAGGTCATATTGAGATTTATGATGACTCAGCAGATTGAAGCTGCAGCGGTAAACATGTATCACATCACCAAGTCTGAATCTCAGCAAGGATGTGATGCTTATTGGATCTGCATCATAAAGAGTTAAACATTGTGCACAGGGTCATTGACCATTTTGAGTGTGTGTGTGTGTGTTCTGGGTGTCGGTACAGTGGTCCAACTGGTGTGAGTCCTAACTGAGCTGGAAGGGGTAGAGGTTAATGGCGGTGTGTGCTGAGCTGCTGGTAGCACCTGGTTTGCACAGAGGAGATTATTACAGCGTGCGTCTGCATGTGTGAGTGTGTGTGTATGTGCGTGAGTGCGGGGTGAGTGATTGAGGCTGACAGCAGCCTCTGTATTGCTGGCTGGCCTGCAGATTTAGCCGACCTGTTTTAGACACTCTAATCTGGATTAACTGCAGCAGTGTGTCAGTGGGGACGTGGACCGGAGCCTTCCCCCACCCGCTGCCCCTTCACCTGCTTTCCTCCCCATCCCTCTCACTTCCCCTCTCGTCTCTTCCTGCACCCGCCTCACTCGTCTATCCCCACCCTCCATCCTTCCATCCACCTGGCAACCTGCTCTTTTTCCACACAGCTCATCTCTCAGTTTAGGCCTCAGCATGTCCATCGCAATCTGTGTTCGGTCTTTAAAAAGAAAAAGAAAATGCTCGCTTGCATCATTCTGAACATGTTGCGAGTCCAGCTTCAGGGGGGAAGGGCAGTCGGACAGGGATTAAACCAGCTCAGTCCTCTTGCCTACTTCCCTATTTGCTGTTGCAGCTGTAAGATGAACTGTTGCACTATTGAGCCTTAAATTGCACCGCTATCATGATGAGGACAGTGTTTATGCAACATATGTGATCTTTTCGGTGGAGTAAAATAAGTGGAAAAGATTGCATTTTGAATCATATGTCAAAAGTCCCATCTCAGCATGGCCAGAGACTGAAGGGCCTCGTGCTACTGAATGGATAATACAGCGACCTGATGTTCAACATGAAAAAAGTCTAAGCGTCATAATTTTGAAATATTGTAACACTGAAGTAAAGATAATTTCAACAAACCAGATGAACTAAACAGTGAATGCACATGTACAGACTTCCCATTTGGTTACATACATACACACACATATGTATGTCAAACTCACTTCTGGGCAATATTCTCTCATTTGGCGACACTCTGGTCCACAAGAACAAAACGGGACATAATGCTTTCCTTCGTCATGTGTCCAGCTTCCCATCAGGTGCAAGCAGCTGCCTCCTGACTCTGACTCCTCTGCCCAGATCCTTCTCCACAGCTTCTCCACCAACTCTTCTCTCAACTTCTGTCGTTTTCTTGTCTTTTCTTTCTGCTCAGCCCAAACACTGACAGGTCTGTGTGTCCCCCCCTGTTTGGTGTGGCTGCTACGGTCCCTCCAGCCTCTTTCCTGCTCCTCTACTGAACGGATAGCTCTGGCTTTCCTCTCTTTATCTGGAGATAAGATACTTACTTTTCAGATAAAGGATATTATGATAAATCAAATGAGCTTTATCGCTTTTGTGCATCTGGGTGTTTGTGTGCCGGTGAATTTAACACGTGTGAGTGCAGATGTTTTGGAAATGAATGTGAGATACTGAATGTGTGAAGGTGCACATGATGTGCAGCAGGCTAATTGATCAAGATTGTAAAGGACAGTGATTTTATGGAGTTTAAAAGGGGACATTAATAGTTTTGTAAATATAAATTAATCATTTTAAAGTTTTTTTCTCTTTTTTTGTCACATCTTCTTTTAAAGATATATTGTTTGAATATGTTAACGTTTTCCTAATTTTTTAAAAAGTTATTTGTCTTATCTATTCTTATCTTTAAATATCTTATCATCCAAATGAAAAATTATTAGTCATATCAATGGAAAAAACTCCTAAACTTTACAACCATGAAAATAAGAAACTGTGTGGTCCTGAGCGCAAATCCTGTAGCCTGTTGCTGTGGTTTACCTCGTGCACCCGTTGTGCGCGTGTGTGCTTGTGTGAGTGTGGGAGGGGTTTGCTGGAGTCACTTGCTCCCTCTAATTAGCAGCGTGTGCCGGTAAAGAAACTCAGTGGAGCGACTTTACCAAGGCGCAAAAGAATTCGGGGGCCACTCCACCTGCGTGTGATGACTCTGGCTGCGTGAAGTCTGACTGGGAGAAGCGGTCCGGATGCTCAGTGCGCCGCTCTCAGCCCTGCCTCTAAGCTGACAGTCAGTTAAAGCCGAAAGTGCGGTTTTCACAAAAAGAACACTCTTTGGTGTTTCTCCGGCGAACTCCGGCGCGTCCTGCTTCTGTGCGCAGTGGGTTGGATCGGACGCATCGACTTGTTGCCGCCACTGAGCGTTGAGGGCCCCACGACTGCTGCGTTGCGTGTCCGACCTACAAGTCAGGACATAAAAGCCGGCTGTCAGGATGATGTCCTACATTAAGCAACCCCATTACACTATGAACGGGTTAAATTTGCCTGGCCCCGGAATGGATGTTCTTCACACAACTGTCGCTTATCCACGTAAGTATTAACTGGCAAACACTTTTTTATATTTATGTTTTTGCTGTTTTTTTTTGTGAATATATGTTTTGTATGTGCAATCTGTTCACTCATTTGTCTCCTTTTGTCGGTGTAATTGATCGTATCGTGTCACCCATGATGCGTAAAAACGCACAAACTGGTGCGTAAAGGTCGAGCCAAACGATAAAGGAATCTAAAATAAAAAATAGTTTGTTCTCTCAAAGACAGTTTGTTGATTAAAAAGTCAGGATGATTGTAGTGACGTGGTAAATGTTAATAATTATGACTGTTTTATTTATTTAAGAGGGAGGGAAGAATATTTAAGACTGCTTTTACGTTTTGGAACGATTTGATTCAAAGTTCATCTTTTCGTCTCTCCTCTGCGGTGTTTGTGGAAAAAGTTGTGGTTAAATGGTTATTCAGCCTTTTTTTTAAGTCATGCATGCGGAGCCCAGTGTCAGCCAGATTTTAAATGACACGTTTTTTTCTTGTTTTTTTTGTTGTTGTACTTTTTCCCATCAAGTGTTTTCAAATTATTTACAAAATATTGAAAAGTTTGGATGAAGACACTCATTTTACTCATTTAAAAACTCCCTTGAATAGTCTGCATCAAATAGTCCCCCATCACTGTAGTTCTGATACAAATAAAGCCATGCATTTGGCTGTATGTACCATGGAAGACAGACAGAATCAACTTAAACTGGACTCAAACTGTAACCAGATGGATGAAATGTAACCTAATATGATATTTAATATTCTGTCTTCATATGGACAGAAAGCATCAGGATGGTATATTTGTTTTAATTATAGTTATTGTCATCCTTCAACAACAAAACAACACTCCACACATAGTCATTTGTTTCTTTCCTGTTCTTTTAAAAAGAAAAGATAAAAATAAATAAACGTCATTCTCGCATGTGTATAATTCATGTCACCTGTCTGTCGCTGCTATCGTCATAATGCCTGTCTGTGTCTCCTGGGTTGGCAGCCACTCCCCGGAAGCAGCGCAGGGAGCGCACCACCTTCACTCGGACACAGCTGGACATCCTGGAGGCGCTGTTCTCCAAGACCCGCTACCCAGACATCTTCATGAGGGAAGAAGTGGCCCTCAAGATCAACTTGCCTGAGTCACGTGTGCAGGTACTACAGGACGGGGCCACAGCCAAGATGGAGGACAGGCAGTCTAGTCTGTGTGGGCTGGTCATAGGGAGATGAGACATCTAAACAAAAACAAAAAAAGGCAGATGAAATTCAGAACAATATGTTGGGTCTTGTGTGTTTATTAAACTTTATTAAAGAGGCAGTTTTCCTTTATAAACCATGTAAGTCATAATCTGCACCTCATGACTGATAGTTGTTTTCTAACGTGTCTCTTTTCGTTTGTATCCTCAGGTGTGGTTTAAAAACCGCCGTGCCAAATGCCGCCAGCAGCAGCAGCAGAGCAGCGGCCAGTCCAAGCCTCGTCCCCCCAAGAAGAAGGCCTCACCTGTGCAAGAACAGAGCGCCCCTGATCCAGTCTCCAACCCACCAGGCTCTTACAGCCCATCCTCAGCCCAGTCAGGCCCCAGCCTAGCTCCGAGCTCCAGCACTGGAAACACTGCTGTGTCCATCTGGAGCCCGGCCATCTCACCCCTCCCCGACCCCCTGGCCTCCTCCTCGGCACCGTGCATGCAGCGGCCGTCACCATACCCAATGAGCTACGGCCAGCCATCAGCCTACACCCAGGGCTACGCCAGCACCACATCCTACTTCACCGGCCTGGACTGCAGTGCCTACCTGTCCCCCATGCACTCGCAGCTGTCAGGCACCGGCGGTGCTCTCAGCCCCATCACTGTGCCCTCTATGGGGGGCTCCCTGAGCCAGTCCCCAGCATCGCTGTCCTCGCAGGGCTACAGCACCGCCTCCTCCCTGGGCTTCACCTCCGTTGACTGCCTGGACTACAAGGACCAGCAGGCCTGGAAACTGGGCTTCACTACAATGGACTGCCTGGATCACAAGGACCAAAACTCCTGGAAATTCCAGGTTCTCTAAGGGAGTGACGGAAATGTGTTCATGTGTGTGTCAACATGTCACGTGTCAATCAGCCCGAAATGAGATAGTGTGAAGCAGTTTGCCAGAGGACCTGTTACCACTGATTCTCCGTTTCATGTTTGTAAGATGTTTTTTTTTTTTTTTGTTCTTTGTTTGTTTGAGAGTGACTTCTGTAGAAAGGCATCTATTTGGACTGATTTTTGAGATGGACCAGAAGCTGTCATCGATCCTGCTGGACTGCAAAACATTTGTCGTCCTGATCCAATGTTAAGTCAGAGAACAAAAACGCCTTTGAGGAGTCTGTAGGAAAATAAACTATTTATGGAAAATTACTGAACCCATCACACATTAACACTTACACGCAGACACACACTTTAAACTTCTTAATTTTGTTTTAAACTTGCATTGTCATAGAGTGGAAGGAGAGCTGCTCCGACATGAAGAAGCTTTAGGTGTTATCCTCCTTCAGGGTTACATTATTCTAAACTATTTATTATTATTTTAAGCTACATTTAGGTTTATCATTTGGTTTCATTTAGATTTTTTGAAGCATTTGTGTTATGTATAACAGTGTTAGCCTTTAGTGTTACCACCCTGATCTGTTTGATGGAATAAAAAAAAAAAAGAGATTTTCTGTTTTAGCTGTGTGATATATTAAAGTTATCTATTCTTTACATGCTTGTGGGCTGATGGTCATTGAGATTAATCATAGTTTGGAGATTTTTTTCTTTTTTGCTTGTTGGGGATTTGTCTGATCCACCGTGAGGGGGTCAGTGTCCCGATGAAGTGCAGATGTAAAGTGGCTCTGTTGGGAGTCCGGTCTGGACCTGTCATGTTTGTCATATGGCCTGCATGGCTCTCACTGGTCCATCTTGGTTATTTTAGCTTATCTGATTCTGGGAGTGTCCCAATCCTCTTAGCCTCCCTTCAGCAATGCCCTAAGTGAATTAGTTAGGATTATTGCCCTATCCCCCTCTGTGTCTCACCCACCTCAGCCTCTTCTACATCTTCCATCCCTGGCTCTCTCCTTGTTTTCCTTCCTTATTCTGCTTCTTCAGCTCTACAATATCCCCCCCCACCCCCACCCCAATGTATTTCCTGTCCACTGTTTGTCTGCCTTTTTTTTTTTTTTTTTTTTTAACCACAGGTGAGGTGCATCTGTCTTGTCCTGTGCACACTTAAAAATATGAAAACAAAGCAGTTCAATGAACTCTTCACTGCACTTGTCTTCATAAATTGTTCCAGCGTTCAGACCTGTATCTGCTCAGTGGTAGTCCTCCGCCCCACCCCACCCCACCCCCTCCACCGTTCTCCACAGCTCTTCTGACGACTTGGTAATCCCCACATGACCTGATTACTTTGCTACGTAAACTTAGCTATGACATCAAACGTGTGGAAAGAGTTTAGACAAACGCATGCAATGTGTTTGCAGCTGTTTTGGGGTTAATGGTAAAGACATGGACATTATTCTTTATTTTATTTGATATATCTGTTGCCATTTTGGCTGAACAATCAATAAACTTCATTTAAGGTCTTTGCATGTTTAAGATGGATTTAGATTTACTTCCTGTCGACTCAGTTAAATGCTTGATAAAGCTGCACTCCTGATATATTCCTGCTAAAGATTATAAAAATCAGTTTCTTGTTGTTTTGTAAATTATATAAAACTGTCCTTAACCATTGAAAAAGATATATACTGCACTGAGAGAGGTAAATGTTTAGCGACAGACATTTCAAAGCACTTTTCTGCGCTCACCACTAACCTAATCCCACTCTGTGCTATGTTTAATCCCTCTCCCCTCCCTCTCTGTGGAGCGATTGGTTAATCCCTGCGTCTGCACATCCTGATTGGTTAACCTCTCTCGGAGGGTGCAGTGCACTTGTAATCTTCCCCCCTCAGCACTGTGTGTTACAGACAAACATTTGCACTGTAATCCCAGAGAGGAGCAGATGTGATGGGGGATGGAGAGCTGCTGGACAGACCTTGAGGAAGGTGAATGCTGGGGGGGGGGGGGGAGTGGAAACAGTATGCAGTGTGAAAAGGAAAGCTTCAGCCAAGAAAATGAAAGACATGTTTTTACAAACTTAAACATAACGTAGCTAAAAAACAACAAGCCTATTTTTGTAAGTTTTCTTTTTGAAGCGTGGGAAAGTTATAAATCCAGTAAATTTAATTAGTGACTCGAATCACCTGATGTTTGTAGTCTGGGTTTCAGAGAAGTCTGGACTGGATTAACAGTTCTGTGGAATCCAAAACCAAAACAGCCTGAACAACTAAAAGTAGCAGGATAAAAGTTCCAATGTTTAGTCTACAAGTAAAAACATACAAATAAGTAATTGTTTAGTTGGGGAGACAGGGGTGAGATGAGCCTTTTTCCTCTTCCAGATAAGTCACCTATCAGAACAGGGTAGGACGTCTTTGTGTTGCGACTTGTCCGGAACATTTCCTGCGTTCAGGCAAAACGACGTGCCGCAACATTTCCGCTCTTATGACATGGAGGCTAGCCGGTAAATGTCCGCTACAGCTCCGAGGTAAAAGAGCGGAACGTTTGTCTGAATGCAAACGGTATAAAAGACAAAGTCTGCAACATTAACCGCGTTTCAGAGCAAGTCTGAAAGGGGCTAAATGACTTTACCAGTCATTTTCCCTTCTCTGAAAACTAAGTTAACATTATTTAACTCAATTAAGTTCATATTTCACTATCTTTGAATTTCTGAAACAGTTTTATTGAATCCTTGTTGTAAAACTACCCAAAAGGACAACAAATATTCAAGTCTGTTGAATGAAATAAAAACTGATGCAGCATAAAAAAAAAAAGAGGAGATGTCCCCGAACCAAGCCTTGGAGTGCCCCAGTAGAGAGGTGATGGCAAGTTGATCAACATTTTAGTAAAAAAGACTAAAATATGAAGCTAAATCAAAAACCAGGGACCAAAGAAACATCGGCATTATGGATGACAAATGTGAAACCAGTCCTTTTCCATTTCTGACAACTTGCCAAGAAACCAGCAGCTTGAGGGTGAAGACATACGAACGCTGAGGGGCCACATTTTAACATCATCTTAACGAGTCAAGAACTTCATTATCTTGAGACAAGGGAATAATTTATCTCACTGAAAACTAAAACAACAATGACTCTTTGTTAAACTTTAGGAAAGCCACCAGGAAGTGAGCAGAAAAACACAAGCTTACCATCACCTTACTGTCATAGCTTCTGACCAATTCATTACCAATTAAATTAGGTGCAAACTAATTACTCATCTCATCTTGATTTCTGGAGATAACAAGAAAATGTGACTCGTTATCACAGGAAAACAAGCTTCGTTACCTAAAGATAATGGAATAATGAACTCATGATCTCAAGATGGTGGCATTTATAATAGCAGGAATGGCCCCTCTGAGCTTCTGTACTTATAAATGCAACATTGTCAATTTTAGCTTCTTCATCCTGAAAAATGCCCCCTGTAGCAAAAATGTAGTAGTCTGCAAAATTATCCAGATCCTTCCATTAAAGAAAAGACAAAATTCAAAATAGTGATTCAAATAATTGAAAACTGAAAAAGGTAATAATGAATATAAATTTGCTAAATTATAATTTAGTGAAATATTGTTCTTGAATTTGAGTTGAAAAACAAAATGGTCCTGGACCAATGAGAGCACTTTGCTGATGAGCAGTGGGCCAGAACACCTGTCAACAGGTGTAAAAGTCTGATGGAGAGATACAGAAAACACCTGATTGCAGTGATCGCCTCAAAGGATTGTTCAACAAAATATTAGCTGATGATGACGTAACATATTAATTTCTCATATTTGCTTGTTTTTAGATAGATAGATAGATAGATAGAACAGGTTTGTTGATCCCAAGGGAAATTGAAACAAATCAGCAGCAATATAAAAACAAATAAAATACTATGTAATAAAATATATAATTGAAATTATTTCAATTATTAGAAATTAATAAATATAATTATCAATTAATCAGAAATTATTTAGTTATTGAAATATTTCTATTGAACCACAATTCACAAACAATGTCATGATTTTCAGAAAACTTTTATTTATTATTACTTATGTGAGTTTCATCTTATTTCAGTTAAAGTTGTTTTTTTTCCTTCTTTAATGGAAAGTTATGAATAATTTAACGGACAACTGTATGGTTGTATTACCCAATATTAGGAGTGAATATAAGAGTAAAATCAGCTTTGTCAGGTCAGAGGAGAAATGATTGGCAAGGTCATCTGGTGGAGCTCTGAGTCCTATCAGCATATTCATACAACTCTGTAGATTAAACAAAGAAAGAAGCAGAAGTCACTTCCAAGTCATTTTAAAGACCTTTTATCTCTTTTTTGCAAACACTTAAAAATGTACAATCTTAGCCCACCCAAGAGTTGACTATTTAGATAACCCTATCACTTGTAAGACATCAACACTTTATAAAAGCTCAGTCTATTCAATCATTTAAGAATAATCTGGCAGAGAAACCTTAACCGTGAGATCAACAAGGAAACATGGCACCAAATCCTAGCGAATAATGGGAAATATATCAGGGAAGTTAGAGGCAGATTCATTCACTCTGGTTTTACTGGACACCCTGTAGGCTCTTCAGAATACTTGTCTGACAAGTAGTAATGTTGGAAATGCAAAAACTTCCTGCCCCTCATGGGGGAATGCTCCATGGTGGAGCCATTTTGGCACAATAGTATTTGGGAAGAAGTAGTTCTTCTAGCAGCTCCACATTTGTTTCTTTTTGGAGATAAAACCAAAATCCTGACCCTATCAGAAGGAAAATATTCTGTTCTGGTGGTTGGAAAAGCCTCAGCTGCCAGAGTCATATTAAGACACTGGAAATCACCCACACATCCAACAAGCCAAGAGTGGAAAATCCTCATAAGCGAGACCACATCATATGAGGTTATGCTGGCCAGGATAAGGGGGCAAGGGGATGTGAGAAGGAGTCAAATTTCTTCTACTTAACTTCTCAAATTAAACTTGAGAGCGTTTCATTTATTTTCAGATAAAACCCTCTCGTTACAGCTGTGATGTTGAAACTACTGTTGGGTATTACCCTGCTAAGAGAGAACACAATAACTCACATTATACATGGCCCATGTGGGCAGCCATCATAGATGCTATAATGTCTCCAATCAGGCAATCAGCTGCTGAGTGGCATCTATGGTGATTCCTGCCACTCAACCAGCAGAGACAAAGGGAGAGGAGTATACACGTTGAGAACACAGAGACCTAGTCGAAGTACAGCGCAAACAAAACAGTAAAAATTAGAAACTGGAACTCATATTACTCCCCCCCTTTTTTTTAATTATAAAAAAGATACTCAAATTTCAGTGTTAAAATAGCTCAATTTGTAGAGTACGTAGTTTAATACTCAGGATTGTTAAAAGGTAAGGCTTTCACTCCGACAGTGTAAAAGAATTTAAAAAAATTCCCACATTTTGATATAGACTCCAGTTCATAATCTAGACAAGGTGACAGTTGACAGCTGATTCACTTAATATTTCCCTTTCATCTCTTACCAGACTAGACAGTATAGGGAATTACTGAATCACATCAGAATATCTGTACTTTTAACCCAGAATGCTTGCACTAATCCACGTTCCCACACAGAACAAAGAGAAAACTCCTACTGAAGTTTTACACTTTTATAATTGAGGATTTCTGAATCCTGTAACATTGTGTAAACCATCATCTTACATATTACCTCAGTCTGCCACAAGTCCTTAAGCAGAAAAATGAAACTGTGTTGCACTACCTAAGGAATATTTATGCAACCTTTCTCCAACACGCTTGAATCAAATGGCTGAATTCCCTCATCTGCATGTCGTTCAGCTCTGCAGAGGCCTGGTAACGAGCCATTCATTTCATTCAGGTGTGTTGGAGAAGGGATGCATCTAAAAGCTGCAGGATAGAACCTCTCGAGGACTGGACTTGGGCACCCCTGATTTATGCATCCACATTGTAAATCTCTGAAGTTTCACTAAATGTGGATTCTGAGTTGTTGGTTTGTTTTTTTGTGCAAATAGTTGCCAGTATTGTGCTCAGTGTTCAGACTCAATTCCAACCAACCTCTAACCTTATTACCTAACCTGAGGTGATTTCTGTCCCCTTTGCACAAGTATTTATACATGCAATTAATGCTTCCTGGGCCTCGGGTACTTTTCTGACTTCAAAGAGGCTCGGGTAATGCATTGGCTCAAAAAAACCTCCTTTCCAACCTCAATCATCAACCAGTTTGGCCACTTCCATTCTTGTCAAAGTTGATCAAAAGGCCTGTTTTCAAACAGGATTCTGACTTCCTCTGACAAAAAAACTTCCTTGGTTCAAATCAGTCCAGCTTTGATAGAAGCAGCTTCACAGAGGCAGGTAAATGGACTGTACTTTTACTCTTTTATTGTCTTTTTTGACCACTCAAACCACTTCTATGCTCCAAGCCACATTCATCCATTCGCAAGCACTTCAACAGCACTTTCAAACAGCAGTTTTCTATGTAGTGTTTTTACACTATCACACATATCCACACACTGAGGAGCACATCCGAGGCAACATGGGGTTCACTGTCTTGTTAAAGGACGTTTTGACATATAATCTGGGAAAGCTAGGATCAAACTACCATCCTTCCAACTGGCAGATGACCACTCTTCCTCCTGAGCTACATTCGCCCCTAGAGGGCTCTGCTTTCTGTAACAGAGATCCTAAAAGGCACCCAATGCCGCCAGAGTCCTTGAGTCTCACTGCAGATTATGCCACGATAAACCACGATAAACCATAGGCTCTTGCCATCACCTCTCTACTGAGGCGCCCCAAGGCTTGGTTCTGGGACATCTTCTCTTTTCCAATACACCTCGTCCTTGGGTCTGATTGTCTACTCATATCACTGCTATGCAGATGATACCCAACTATACCCATAATTCTTGCCAGACAGGCTTGAGTTTATTTTGTCTTCCAAGTGTCCTGAGATGACTTTGTTTGAGTTGGTGCCATATGAATAAAGCTGAAACTTAAAAAGCCACTTTTCACTTGCTGTCAGTCATTTTGAGCTGGTGCTCTTATGTCAGCTTAAGAAAAGTGTTTGTGTCATGAAACTGTCATCCTGCAACACAAACAATATCCCTTCCCACTTTCTGAATGAATTACATTGTTTAAACAAATATTAGATTAATTGTTAACAGCAGACTTACCACATGTATTGAACCAATTCATTTTAAACATGCAGTTGTGCAACAGTTGCTGAAAAAGGCTCACCTGGAACATTAAACTCTTAGATTTTAGACCTTTCTCTAAACTCCCATTTCTTTAAAAACTTAGAGAAGGTGCTATTTGAGCTGTTACAATCTTTCTTAGGTCTATGCATTTATTTTGAAGTGTCCAAGTTGGATTTTAAAGCCTTTCATAGCACTGAAACTGTCCTTTTATAAGTTTCAACAATCGTGCATTGGCCATGGATTAAGGTGTCTTTACCACTCTTGTGTTTTAGACCTTTAGCATCGTTTGACACAGTTGATCATAGCATCCTTTAGCCACTCTCGATACACAGCGATAGTATAAAAGGTTCAGCACTGGAAAAGTTAGGGTCATTTGTCTGACAGAAACGGTCAGTCTGGGTAACGGTCTTCTTTATGTGTACTTTACACACTCACCAGGCACTTTATTAGGTACACCTTGCTAGTAGATCCCATTTTTCCTTCAGAACTGCCTTGATTCTTGGTGGTCTAGATTCAACAAGGTGGTGGAAATATTCCTCAGAGATTTTGCTCCATATTGACACGATAGCATCACACAGTTGCTGCACATCCATGATGAGAATCTCCTGTTCCACCACATCCTATAGGTGAAATATTGGACTGAGATCTGGTGGCTGTGGAGGCCGTTGGAGTACAGTGAACTCATTATGTCCAAGAAAAACCAGGTGGAGATGATTTGAGCTTCAATACATCTGACCCTAATTAAATGGGCCATTGTCCAGAACTTATTGAGTTGTTGGATCCCTTTCATTTGAAGCTGGTGTGTTGGTTTAGGGAATAATCTAAAACCTGCAGGACAGTTGCTCATGAGGACCATAGTCTGAGATCCCTGCAA
>JBBBVU010000016.1:113467-129618 GCA_037177055.1 Atherinosoma microstoma | reverse complement strand
ACCTGTCCTGGGACAGCCTGCTGCCTTTCTGGACTCTTCCTGGTTGGAGAAGTCAGGCTGGTTGAACTGGGAAGCGGGGCGCCCTTGTAAAGTGGAGTGCTCGGTGGGGTGGAGTCCGTGACTTGCCGACTTCTAGACGGCGATGTGGAGGAATCGGCACCATCTGATGGATCCGTATTTGTGCTGGTTAGCTCCGGTTGCTGTGGCTTGGCTGGAGGACTGGGAATGGTTGGATAAGAGGAGGTGATGGTGATGGTGGCGGCAGCGCTGTTTGGAGGTGGAGAACATTTTCTCCCCGCTCCCTCCTCAGTGGCAGCCTGGAGATGGAAGATCAGCGGCTGTGCAGAGTCCTGGAGGTTCGAGGTCTCCTCCTGCTGCTGCTGCTGAGGGGACACCAGGTTCGGGGGCTCAGAGGACTGAGACTGAACATGGACTTGATGGGCGGACTCAGCCAGGGCCAGGGCCAACATGCGGGCAGCATTTTTAGGAGGTGGAGGGGGAGGAGGGGCAGAAGTAGGAGCTGTGGAGCTGAGGGAACGAGGGGGGAGGTCCTTTGAAGAGTCTGGAGTTATAACTCCTATCAGGAACACAAAAACATAAGGGATGTGCAGTTGAACAGTAAGACAGCAGTAGGTGAGGAGAGAGGCTGGTTTAAGGTGCTTCAAGAGAAGGAAAGGTGAAGAGTTAAGCTCGGTGCTTTGGCGAGACAAGAAAAGAATTATTCACATAATATAATGAAAACAGCTTAAATTAAAAGAAGTTTATTCTCTGGTTCTTACCTTGGCTCACTTGGCTGCTGGCGGCTGCAACCTGCTGCACGCCGTCCTCTCCACTCAGATCTTTGCCGTCCACAGAGTCGAACGCCGCCAGCTTAGAGTGCAGCTCCATTTGAAAAGCTTCACTCAGTGACGGCTCGGCTGCCCTCAGCAACACGCTGCCCATCAGGGGAGGCGAGTCTTTGGGTCTGAAAGGAGGAGACAGCGGCTGCGAAGAGGCAGCCTGTCCGGCGGTGTTCTTGTCAGGCGTCTCCAGAGAGAAAAGCTCTGAAGTGGCAAATGGTGTCAAACTGGCTGCTTTTCCACATTTAATCGGTGAGACGGCCTGTGTGGGTTTATCAGTGTAAGAGTAAGAAGTGGTCAGTTTTTTGCTTTCTGCCTTCTCTCTCTCGGCCAGGCTGCAGTCTGCTGACAACAAGCTGCTGAGGAAGGCGGCGGAGATGAGGTCAGAGCTGTTGGGCTTGCCACGGAGGCTTCTCTTTAACGTGGAGCCCTCTGCCCCGGCCGGTGAGTCATCTAAGGGGAAGGCGTAGGAGGTGTCGGGCGCGCTGCACTGGAAAGACATGGGGTCAAAGTCTAAAGAAGCCATGCCGATGTCTGGCGGGCTGAGGTCCACGTCTTCGCCTGCCGAGCGGGGGGGTGAGATGAGAGCGGGCACGCAGATGGGCCCGTCGTCTCCGTCGCTGTCCTCTGTGCCGTCCAGGTTATCGTAGGAGTTGCAGTGCTGCCGGCTGTCCAGCAGCTCGCCGTTGAAGGAGGCCGACAGGGCGTCGCTGCTGGAGCGCGGCCGCCGGGGACGGTACACCTTGGACTCCCCTGAAGGAGCAGAGAAACCCAAATCAGAAATAACATTTTATAAGAGTACGAGAGAAAAATGACAAACTTTCCTGAGATAAAAAGCTAATTCATGCGGAGTCAAAGTGAACTGGAGGACAAATGATCACCTTCAACGTTGTGTAGGGAACTCAGCGACTCTTCACTCTTGGCTGACCTTAATGTCGCCGTATCTCCTCGGCCGCCTGAAATACAACACAAATCAGTCATGTCTTCCTGATTAAGCTCCCGTAACAACACGACTCAGCTGATTTTGATTATGAGGTGAGGACTCACCAGCCAGAGCCATGGCCTTCAGCTCGTTGGGTTCGCTGGGGTTACGGTGCAGCTTGCGTTTGGACAGCGAGGAGGACTTTCCCAGGTTGAAGAAAGAACGCCAACTACCCACAGGAGACTTCTTGGATTTAATTGGAGGTCTTTTCCTGTGATTAAAAATAATGGATGAGAGAATATTTAGAAATCTCCATCACAGAAGAGACTAAATGATTAAATCAGTTTCAGAGTCGTTTATTTAAAAAGCGCAAAATAAAAAAAAAACATTTAAACTTTCAAGTGGTGGGAAAATGTGTCCAGCAGAGGGAGACAGAGTTCAAAGTTACACACACAGCAGCAACTCACTGTAAACGTCTCTAAAGAATTAAATATATTTCAACCCTTAAAACTTCTTTTACTTTTGGTTTGCCTGGTTTTATCAATGTAAAAATGCACGTAGAAGCCTTTTAAACACAGTCATTATGTTTTCAGGTCAGCCTCAGTTGTCAGATTATGAGGCTATTTACGCTTCTATTTACCTCCTATCCTCACAAAACCAACTAACTCAGCTCGTTTTTTGGCGTCGCCGTGCATCAAAAACATCTTCTTCACTTTATTCCAGGCACACAGGACTATTATCTTTGTTCTTTTCAGACAGACAGATATTTCTTGTCACTTTCTTGTCCTGATTGGACATTATCGTCAATTTAAGCTCTGTGATTGGTTGAAAGTTTGATACAAAGTGGCGTCAATATAATTTCCGATGCAAGTATTTTTTTTTTTTTAATCAAAAAATCAGATAATTATGGAACGCT
Organism: Atherinosoma microstoma; assembly: GCA_037177055.1. NCBI lineage: Eukaryota > Metazoa > Chordata > Actinopteri > Atheriniformes > Atherinidae > Atherinosoma > Atherinosoma microstoma. The sequence goes on along the minus strand of JBBBVU010000016.1, from coordinate 126,941 downwards.
CATTGAGTCTCATGTAGTCTCAGAATAAACACAACATGTTGCAGCTGGATTGTAAACCTCCTGGATGGGATATAAATACCTGAAAAATCCTCCTTAGATCATCTTAAGAGTAAACTATTAATCCCTATTCACCCCACAGTGTTAACACACAACCGTTCCTGAGAAATCGTTGACGATATAAGCGATAATGCTCAGGGGCACCAGCGATGTAGCTAAGTTTTAAGGGTTAAATCACAAAGACTGATATAAAAACAAGACGAGTGAACAAACCTCTCGGTGGGAAACTCGATGACGGTGTGAAACTTGCCCTGCAGGGCGGCCGGACCTTCGCCCACCTCGATGTACTTGCTGTCTTCAGTGACAGGAGAGTTGATCTGAGCCTGCGTCCTGGCCTGGGCTTCCTCCAGACTCAGGAGTTTTGTTGAGGGTGAGGAAACCAGCAGGGACTTGGGCCGAGACAAAGAGTTGTGACCTGAAGATGTGGCAGCAAGGCTGTTAATAGAGTACACATTCATCTAGCTGGTGGGGTGTGTGTGCAGCACTCTGGGTGTACCTGCGCCCTCTCTTATTAGCGAGCTGAGTTTTGTGCTGAAAAGCACATCAACGTGGTTGAGGATGAACTCCACGACTACAGACTGGATTCGTACTTCCATGAAAGCCGCTGTCCCGCTGAAGCATGCAGATTCAATCTGTTTGGATCTGATGTGACAAGAGACAAATGACAGGAAAAGGAAAGAATAAATGTTTAAATACAGAGCGCCAAATTATTCAGCAATATATAGAAATATAAAGCCTTCAATTCAGGCAGAATGACTCATCTAAAACAGAAAACAAGGGCGATAAGCTCGGCTATAAAACCTTGGAGGTCACTTGAAATCCACATCCAGCTGAGAAAACCTTTAGATGAGGACTCGTAGTGCATTTCTCCACAATGTAAAACATACAAAGAACCTCCTACTGAGCAGGACGGCAGCTCACCTCAGCAGGTTTGGAGCCCAGACGATGGCCAGGTTCTTACTGTGCATGTTGGTGATGTAGCTGAATGCAGCCAGGTGGGAAAGGTGTCTCATGAGGAACTCCAAGGTCCTAGAATGAAATCGGCTGCCATTAGACGTGTGCAGGCTTAGAAATACTACTTTCAAGTGTCAGTGTGTTATTGTGTTGCTTGGAAATTTGCCATAATAAGTCTATACAACGGATGGAAAATTCAGCTCGGAGCAAAGTTCAGCAAATGATTCCACTGAGCGCAGAGTAGCGTCACATTAAGCCTCGATTTTAACACAGCTCTGCCAGTGGGGGGCAGCGTTTCCACACACTGACCTGTAATGCGGCGGAGGAAGCTGCTGGATGACATCATGGATTTTGATGAGTCGTTCTTCGTCCGTTGCGGCTGACACGGCCTCCTTCAAAGTGAAAAAAAGCCAGAAATTGAGGGGAAAATCAACATTAAACTCCATGTAGGGACATCGTTGATGCTACACGGTGCACAGAGGGGACATCAGTCTGAAGTCATGAAGCCCCCTCTTCTTCTCTGCTGCCATGACAACCAGAAAACATTTACTTTCCCCCCTCAGGGATGGCTCCGTTGAGCTCGGAGAAGGTTTCTATTCCAAGTCATAGAGCGGTTTGCTGCATTTGTAATGACAGGGTGTGTCAGACACAATGCTATTATTTTGGGGGTGTCTGTGGTTTATAACTGAGATGAATTTTATGAACTCCTATCAGACAAATCGGAGGATTTTCCATCTCTAACTTATAAAAATGAGACAAAAAGTTACAGTAAGAAGTGTCAGGCACATCCAAACTCACTCCTTAAGGAATGTTTATGTTGTCGCTGTTAAAACTCGTAACGGGTCGACGGTGAAGAAGCTGCATCAGAATATAAAGTCGGTGTGTGAGAGGTGAAGTGCCGGCAGTGTTTTGCTTACAGAGAATTTCTCATAGAGCTGGTAGGTGAGCAGGGGGTTGGGCAGCTCCCTGAAGTAGAGCTTGCAAAGCGAGCCAACACAGTGGATGTCCTGGATGTAAACATCTTTGGTCAGGTCGGGGATCTGCTCAGAGTCAAACTCATGCCTGATAAAGGAGAGAGAGGAAACAGTCAACAAACTCACATGGATTTATGAACAGCTGGATCTTAACGAATAGATGGATCCAGGAAGGTTAAACTACTGTTTCGTTAAATGCAAAATGCCTTCTCCTTCAAAAACACCCAAAACCAAATCTCTAAATATCAACAGGAGAACCTGCCATGTTTGTTACTAGTTTTGTGTTTCAGAGAAAAAGAAAAGAAACAGATTCTTCAAAACACACCTGCAGAAATTCAATAAATGGATATTTGTATAAAGTGATGCAAAAATGATCAAATGAATCCGACTTTCACAGGTCAAACAAAATAACCGTCTGAACAAGTGCAGAATAATACCAAGCAAAGATTTCACTCTGCTTAAACAACTCCAACATAACATGTTCGTAAAATGTCGGCCACATTTCCATAGTTCAGTCTGCAGCTGGGTTTCCGTTTGCTGCACAACAAACTACAGGTCGGTTCAACCTGAACACTGAGCTTGTCCCAGGATGTATGCATGGAAGGGGGGTTAAAGCCAAGCTACGCTCACACTGCAGGTCTTAATGCTCAGTTTAGATTCTTTCGTGTGGTTGTTCACATTATGATTCAATGCAACCTCCATGAGTCTCCAGTGTGAACAGCCTACGATCCTGAAGTGACCTACATGCACAGAAGACGACGTGGTGTCACCTGCAGCTACTGCTGTGGTTACAGAAGTAAATATGGATGCTACCCGTCAGCGCCGGGATCAGTTTTGAAGCTGTCGTGCAATCGGATCCGACAAAGTTATTAAACAACATAGTGTACATCTGATCTTGCCATGTCCCGCCTTCTCCGGCGCAGAATTGTAACATTTGAGTTTATTTATCTTGCATATTAATAGACATGTAATATAAATATGCTACATTATCAAAGCTAATTTCCATCCTTAGCCCCTTGGCAGACGTCTGTCTCCCGTCAACGAGTCAGATGAAACACGATATGAACTTTCAGACTGGTGTTGCTTTGAAAAACATTGAATTTAGTGCCACGTATGAAAGTGGTCTAGGTCATTGGGTTTGTGCTATTCAGACTGTCTGGCAAGAAGGAGATATCGGGGTGGAAACAGAGTCAGATTTAGGCCACTTTTACCTGCAGTGTGAATGCAGTCTAAATAAACCTGATTCTCCAACGTATTGGTTAACTAGAGTTCCTACTATATTCAAGTGCAGTTGGACTTAAATGAAAAAACATGTCTGTATGTGCTAATAAAATATTAAGTTTCCACAACAGTTTCTGTTTTCTGAGTTTTGGCAACACCCATCTTGAGCCGACCCAGATTTTTTTTGCTTCCAAAGAGACAGACTTCCTCGTAATCTTTAACAAACAGCTCCTCTTCCCTTCTAAAGGTCTTCCTAAGATTTCCTTTGGATATTGCTTGCTTTTTCTTACAGTCTTATAGTGATGAATTCTCCCCAGAGCTTGAACCTCAACATTACTGAAGCAGTGTGAGAACAGAAAAATAAGCAGCCAACATTCAAAGAAGAGCTTAGAAAGTCTTTTAAGCCCAGAGAACTATTCCTGAAGACTAATTAAAGAAATGAAAAGAAAATTTGTCTAAAAAGGTTCAAACTGTGTCGAAGAATGAAGTTGCTTAGACTGAACAGATGTTTTTGCCTCATATACTGTATTTCCCTAGATCTCAAGCAGCATTGCAGCATAATAAAAACTGCCTCTTCATACAGTATGTCCACAACACATACACTAGTTTACAGGTAAGACCTGCTGTAAAGCTTTGATTATCACAGTGTAAGTATTAAACCTGGTATGTCAGCATTCTGCAGGAAAATCTCAAGAGAAAACAACTGCTGTTCATCTGGTTTCTTTCACAGATGCAACTCTGTCTGATGGGATCCACATGTAATCATCTTTTGGACGAGGGCCACGTCAGGATTAGACGTGTGAGCTCCTCTCAGGACAGAGGATGTTTGTGTGAACCGGCACGGAGGCCAAGTTCGGCGTGCATCTTCTCACCGCAGTTTCTGGATGTTTGAGGCGATCCCGGAGAGGCGGTATATGCCGTCCACCACGCCGTGCTTCTCAATGAACTCTGTGCAGCTCTTGAGGACCTGGGGCACTGCAGGAAGAAAACAAAACAAAACATGTCATCCCTGTGGATCAACATTTGTCTGGTCTGAGGCTGCAGTTTTTCACTGACTAGATATTAAGATAACCTCTGTGGGAGTTTATCAAGCAATCTCTGCTTCCAATGTCGGCAAAGGACAGACAAACAAAAAAAAGAGAAACCTCAAAAACACACAGCTCTTCTTTCCGCTTCAGCAACCATGAATCAGTCATTTTGTTTATATGATATAAGGTCAGTGGGTATGTGTGCAAGGAGGTTCTCAGGCCTCCCACCATCACACATCATTCACAGGATGACAGAGGGTGGGACGTTCACAGAAGCAGCTGTTCTGACAAATTCCACACAAAGCCAGGGAGAAAAATGAGGAAATAAGCTCGTCTCCTCCAGCAGAGGAGAGCGCTGACTCATGAATGAATTACACCAGTCAGCCAGAACAGAAACATTGCCTTACGCTCCTCATGGCACTCGGAGCAATGAGGAGGTGGCGTGTACTGTTTACTAAAGTGCCAGAAACACCTTCAAAGGTGTTCCAGCCACCACAAAGACCAACTATAAAATAGAAAGTAAAACTCCAATTGTTACTGCATACACACATAAAAAAGTTATAAGTATTTTTTTATACACAATTATAGAAATAGAGCCTCTGGAAAAAATCATAGACAGAAAATTGTTAGAGAATGTCCATTCAGCCGTCTTATTTAGTAAAAAAAACTAAAAAACACGACGAAACAATTTAATGTCTAATCTGGGATTTAAATCTACTAGTTTTGCTTAAAATAAATGCATAAAAAAAAAAAAATTATAAATGAATTACCAATTAAAATTAAATCAAAATGAAATAAAATATCGGCTTTTTTTCCACCTTAAATTATGCAGGAAAAAAAAATTCAGAATCATCTTTTAATATGCATTTCTAAAACATATACCTAGATTAATAAAATACATGTTAATGTCGGCCCACGACAACAACATTTTAATTTGTGGATTAAATATTCAAAATACAAAAGAACAATAATCAAATATTTTTGTGGTTTGAGCTTAGTTTCGATCTTCATCTGCAACAAGTCTGATGATTCAACCCTGAACAATGTGGCCGTCTCTTATCTCAGTATTTACAGAGGTCATGGATCAACTCTTCCCCAGCTTGTTAAATGAACCTGACTCACTGAGCCAATGTAAGATGAGCCGTCCACACACATTATGATCCATTAACATGGACGAATGGGCGCTTCAAGCTGCCGTCAACATGAAGTGAAATGAAGTTATTGATCGGGACTCGCAGCAGAGTAGCATCATAGACATGATCGGAGATGGAGTTACTGCCTAACAGCAGCCTGAATAAGACTCCATTATCCTGCTGTTTTGTCACTGACACCATCACAACCGCTCACCTGCAACACACCCAGTCTGCGGAAGATCAATGTTCATATGGATTTTTAGAAAACCATTAGCTCTCATCGCCTCATAGACAGCAGATTATCCTGTTTAACAGCAGTTACCGTCATCTCCTAGCCTCAATGCTAAGCTGATTGAAGTGTCTGATAACATAAAAACCTTGACAAGAACAAACTTCTTTCTTTAAAGATAAAAATAATAAAACTAACTGGCTAGTTAAGCCCTTCAAACTGTTAAATTGATGGTATTCCTTTTTTTCCCTCCATTTATATCTGCTCATTCAGTCACTTTTGGTATCAGTTGCTATGCTCCCTGAAAAATAAGTCTTTAAAAAAATGTATTTTTAACTCATTTCTACAATGAGGATTTTTTTTTACTGAGTTATATATATTACTATTATAAAATCAAACTCTAAGATAGGAAAAGCATTGATTTTAGAAAACACAATTTTTAGTGTGATTTCTTGTGTGGACATTTTATCAGGATGTAATCATTTGTTTTGCTGTTAGTGTGTTTGATTTAGTAATTTAGTATTAGTCATTTCTTTATTTCTTATTCTATTTTTCATCTCAAAGGTGTGAGGTGATGGGGGGAGTGTGGGTAAGGAGGTTTAGAGTTGTGGGTGTTTTGTTGTATCATGTTAACTTTGTTGAAAGTCTTGCTCTATGTGTGGACCCCCGGAAGACTGGCTGCTGCAGAGGATCCTTTACACAAACACAAATGCTTTAAAAGTGATGCATCATTGTAAATTGGGGGAGATTGGATGGTTCATAAGGCACGACGTAATACAAGCATCAATGCTTCTCACAACTCGCTGGCTATTTGCATTATTTGTCCAAACTAGTTGTGAAAAACTAAACAAATTCAGTTGTGAATGGAAACAGTTATCACTTTTCTCTTGTATCTGACTACTTCACTGGTGACAGTGTAGCCATCATCAACTTGAAAGAAATGTGATGCTTTACTGGAGGAGACCATCTCCACTGCTGGCCAGAGGAGAAGCTGCAGATTTGCATTCACTATTAAACAATTTAAAATGTCCGAGGCAGGAAGAAACAATACAGACGTATATGTTTATAGAAATGAAACAAAGGCTTTTAAACTATTAACATTTCAAATTAAAAAGGGCATCAGTCTGATGGAGGTCATTATAAAAGTCAGCAGATGGCGATGAAAGATGAAAAATGTGAAAAGGTGAAAAATGTTCACGAGACAACACTGTTAGATGTGACATCACCATCGTGTTTATGTGCACGCTACAGATGGTCCGGCCGCCGCACTGCTGCAATTTTAAGTTTCACCTTTTTTTGTGTTATTCTGCGATTAACAGCAAAAAAAAAAAAGATTTTTTAAAACATTTACACATCTGCATTGCAATGCATCTAAAAAAAAAAAACTTTTTCCCCCACCATTACTTTTCAACCTGAGAATACGCCGTACGGGGGTGAGAATGTTGAACGAGCCTTAATGCTCCATGTTTTCTTGAACATCAAACCATAAATAAGTCCTTCCACAGACCGTTTTATTTTGTCATGAATAAACGTGTATTGTGTAGGATAGTAGCAGTGAGAAATGTTGATATATGGTCCAACAGCTTCAGTTTGATTTATTTGGTGCAGATGTTGAGGAAACACAGAATCAGTGCTGAAGCTGATGATTCCAGATAAAACCATGAATAAAAAAAAAAAGACTTATTTATTGACTACACCTGTTGGATTCTTCTGAACAGCTGAACATTTGTCAACTCAATGCTACCATGCTTATCTGTCTGGGAATGCGACCGCTGTAGTTCACACTCATGCTGATGTGTTTATGAAATTCTACGCTGTAAAATCTGTATTTGAGTGTTACTCACCATCATGTCCCGAGTTGAGAAGGTGCTCTCCCAGATCGCAGCCGAACACCCTCTCTCGGAGGATGCCCCTCTGCTTCAGCTTCTGCTTGGTGGGCCTGGACTTCATGAAGGAGCGCAAGAAGGTGATCAGTTTCCCGTGTTTCTTAGATACTGAGGAGTCAGAGCAGGAAGAAAGGAAGGACACGTCTTAGACACCTTACACAACAGTTTACTGCTCCACAATGAGTCCAGGCTCGACACTGACTCACACTTCACACAGGATCAATCCATGCGGAGGAGTGAAAGCCCAAACAAGCTGCTCAAAGCTGTCCCATTGTGCACTTCAGCTTCATTCTAATGCAAACGCTCTCTTTATGCATGTGTAGTTTCCTTCGAGCGAAGGCTTCGTTCTGAAATACCACTTCCCTGGCAACTACAAAGGAATCCTCCACATTCAACACCAGCATCGTCCGCTCCCTTCAAAAACAAAACCGGGAGCAAAACTTCTTTTAAAAAAACCCCAACAGTCAATGTTAATGATATCAAGTCTGGGAAAGGTCGTAAGCTCCTTAAACTACAAACTCAGCTTTGGAGAGACGTGGAAAGGCTATCAAGTGAATACAACGAACCGCATATTTTTGGAGGAAGTCAACAATGAAGCCGGCCTCCGCTCCAGACATCTGCTTGAAAATCCGACCTGCAAATCACACACAGTCCGCCACTGATGAGAAGACAGTAGCAGAGTGTTTCTGCACTCTGGGGTCAGATTACTCCGCCCGGCTGTGCAGATTAAATTAACATGCCAGGAAGTGTTTGAGCTCAATGCATCTATTGCATTTAAAGGTTTTAATTTAAGACCAAGGCTTTTTTTAGCCATCTGATCTTTACATTTGTTCTCTCACCGGTGCTGTCAAAGGTCCGGCGAGGACATTCCAGTGTCGGGTTTCACTTTTTTCTTCTCGTCTCAGCCCTGAACTGTGGCCGATTACGTCACACGACCTACTATTTCATTAACTGCACAGTCCTCTTCTTTGATATTTGGAGACAAATAAGGGGAACAGGAACCCTTGGTGAAGATTTATAAGTGCAACACTAAAAGCCCCCATTACCTATGAACTGCAGAGCTCCTTCTCCTGAAACATCTCTGTATTTTTCCATCAACTTCTCCCGCCTGAGAGGAAAAACTGCTCTGTTGGATCCATTTTTTTCCTTCTCGTGCTCTGTGTTTGGCAGACTTTCACTTCATATTCATTATACCTGCTCGAGACTTCAAACAAGAGTAAACGAACAAGTCGTAATCTAAAAAAGAAATTCAATCAAACGAAAACCTAATGCACCGAGATGCAGCTTTTCTTTGCCCTCATACAGCTGAAAGTAGGCCACTGCTTTCAGGCCTGCAGAAAAACAAAACAAGCCGAGTGTGTTTGGAAGTTAATGCAAATACAAAAGGTTTTCTGCAGAGTTTTAATTCAGCCATTAGGCAGAGGTGATAATCAGGATGACTTGATAAACACGTCCTGCCATGACTATCAGAGTTAAAAAGTACAGCCGCTGTACGAGACCTTACTGCTCAGCTGTAGGAGCTATTCATCTGGTCAGCAATGATCTAACTTTGTTGGATAATTTAGTTTTGGTTATTTTAAAGGGACATCTTGGAACTTTTGGCCACTAGGGGTCTTAAACCTGTAACTTCCCACAAAATTCAACAGTCTCTCTCTTTCTGGCCTCCTCAGACACCATTTTTACCTTCTTACTTCGTTCAGCCATGACAAACTTTAGATGGAAGAGGAGGAAAAAGTAGCACAAAGCAGAGCTCTCTGGGTTTATAGAGGGGGAGCAGTAAAGCAAAGCGCTGCAGGTCACATGATCCCATGAGAGACGGATCCACTACTGCGAAGTTACAATGTCTGGTTCTGAAGAGGGCAGCCCCCCTTAGAGTGCCGGCATGTGTCAAACACTGTATATTGACCCCAGAAATAATCCATCATTACTCACATTAGGCTAATATTTGGGTCAAAAGCTACACGGTGTCCCTTTAATATACGTTTTGATAAATGTCAAAACTTATGGATTTCTTTTGGACAATGGACTTCTTTTACATGCATTAAGAACTTCCATGTTGCACAGGTGGCTCTTGTGGATTATGGTTTTAATTGAAGAACGTCACCAGTGAGGAGTGAAATCTGCACAGGCTGCGTGTGGGGGATACTAAATATACAGTATTTGGAACTGACAGCCTGAGTGCAAACATCCACATCAGAGAAGCTTGATGAGCAGATGTCAGAGGAAGGCTTTGGAGATAAAGTCATTTAACAAACTGCACACAATGCCAAGACAAAAATGCTCCTATATTTCAAAATAAGCAAAAGCACACAACGCAGGTAAACTGGAATGAAGTTAGTGAACGTAATATCCAAATCGCAGTTAAACAAATAAATATCATATAAAAAGATTTTAATCAAAGTTACTTAAACTGTTTTGGCTAGATGTTCAATTTCTTCCATATCAAAGACCAAATGTGCCATTCTAAGTCGATGGTGAGCCATTATAAAGTAGCATGATCAAATCTTATTCCTCAACCAACCTCTGCATTAGCATCTACCAAAACAAAAGTGGAGCTCCAGTTCTCCTCTCAGGAAGAAATTCCTTTTGTGCTGTTGTAGCCGCACACAAAACCGCTGAGGCAGCTTTGTTTACTTACTGTTGAGGCATCAAAAAGGGCCTTCAGTATCACAGAGGGAGGGGGAGGAGGAGGGGGAGCTGACAGTGCAACTGTGGCTTATACTGACACGTCGCAGACTGACTGGAAGACACGAGGAAGAGGAGTTCAGTCACCAACATGCCTCATAGGATGGACCGCGACTCCCGTCTGCTTACTGTCACAGAGGATGACAGCCTGGAGGCTGAGCATGCTCAGCCCTGAGGTTGCCACAGACACCAGCTGGGTAAGAGGCTTAACAACTTCCTGTCACATTAATTATGACATTTATAGCATGTGGCAATTAACAAGGCATTCCAGAAATTCTGCATTACAAGATGATGCAGATATCTTCTCACTTTTATGGTGAGCTTGAGTCATATTGAAGGTTGTAATATTTCAACATTCCTAATCAAATGTTTAAAAGCTCCACGACTAAATGATTCATATACCAACATGGCTGACCTTGAGAAAGCCATCTGCTTGACACAAGCAGGATATGAACATGGAGGAGGAAGATAAACAGCTGAAATACAGCAGGAGGCCACAGCTCAGTGTCTTCAATGGTTTTAGTCAGAATAGGACAACTACATTATTACAATGCCCGACCAAAAAGAGAGACAACTTGGATTTAACTGGGCAAATGGGTGCAAGACTCCCATTGGAAAATACTGAAGTAATTAATATGTTTCAGCTTATGAAGAACAGCTTCTCATTGGTTTAACAGCCATGTTGGAGGACACATCCTGTAATCATGGTAAAGATGTTTTGTTTCAGAAAGATCCGATTATTGGTAAAGACTGCTGAGACGACTGAAGTTGGGCTAAGAAATGTCCCATTAGTAAAACCTGGAAGGATAGTGGTGAACTAACATATTTAAAGAAGAAATCAGAGATCTGACAATGCCGGGATTCATCAGGATCAAGTAAGAGTAGTTCAAGAGCACAAAGCATGATTTTCACACACCCAGACATCAGTGAGGAACTTTGGGATGTGCAGGAGAAGAAATGATGTCGTGCCAAATGCATCTAAAGATCAAAACCAAAGGTGGTCCAAGAAAATATTAGTAAATCTTTCTCTATGGTTGTGTTTGTGTTTTAGCCATTATCAAGCCCTGTAAGGAGACTTTATGTAAAATAAGTTAAAATATGTCACTAATATGAATTGTTTACAACAAAATACTTTTAGTTTGCGAACACCAATAAATCTGTTTTACCAGACGACACTCCAAGGAGGAGTGGGGGCACATGTGTTTACAGCATCCTCTACATGGTTTATTTAACATATAAAACCCAGAATATGAAAGACTAGAAACAGAAAAGAAGGATGATTATAATGCCTGAGGAGGATTAACAGGTTTCACTTGAAGCCCTCAGCTGACTGCATCTGATGAGGTTTCCCCCAGGAGACCCCAATGAGGGGCTGCGAGGAGGATATGATTATCAAGAGGTGAGCAGAAAGGAGGCCAAGCATTACAGCAGGAACAATTACAGACGTAATGGCAAACATCATGCTGTTTCCAACCCAAAACCCATGGCCTCATTCCTTTCAATTAGCAGAGTTTTTCAGTCTTTTTTTTTTCTCTTGACAGACCAGAGAAAAATTCCAGTTTCACTGCTAAACAGCAGTATCACAGCTTCCTAAAGTAGAACAGCGATACCACAGAGCGAGTACACACCGTCTCCAGACTGCAATACTTGATACAACAAAACTGAATAAACACTAGTGGGTGTGGCTGTGGCCAATGCACAATGCTCTCATCAATGTTGTCCCTGCAGCCAGCCACAGACACGCTCATGTAGGCTCCTGAGCGGGAAAAATCAAACCACCTCCTGCTTTGTTGTAGAGTAAAAAACAAACATCCAATCAATCAATATTCTTGCTTTCACAAGAAAAACAGAGCCCTCTCCATTGAGATATGACAGCTGCAGAGACAATGTTTGCATTACTGATGCTGACAGAGGGAGACAGTGTTTGTGCATCCACTGACTTGGCTCCTGCTGGTGCGTTCAGTGTGTGTAAACAACAGAGCAGTGTCTATTGAAAAGAGGTCATGGGTGATAGAGACCTCTTGTTTCTACGAAAGAGTCAAAGTGTGCCGTGACAGAGGCAGCAAAGTGTCTTATTGTTTCATCTCTCTGGACTCGGATGGGCCCTTGTCTGTTTTCCCTGTACCTAAAACTAATTATACACAGTGTGAGGGCAAATAAAGTAACAGCAACAAGAGATTTTATCAATAAGCAGCACATGGGTGTGACAACTTCAATTCCAGTTTGACAGAAATTCTATGATGGCAGTCGAAAAGTAAATAAAACCAAGTGGAATTTAAAAGAAACACACGGGACATTAGATTAAATCCAAAATGACAGCTATAGATATTATTTCCCCTTAAATTCATCTTTTGAGTCGCATGTTATACATGGAAAGTTAGAGGAAGTTTTAATTAACTGCAGTCCTGTAAATCACTCCTCTACACACTCCAAACATTAAGGAAAATTATTAGAAATCTGAAAGAGACTAAAAAACTATTAGATAAACTTATTTAAAGTGTTTCCCTAACATATCTCCCAGTTAAATAACCCCAATTAAAAGTTTCACCAGATGACAAAAGTGCATAATTTAAGCAAGGCATTTAAGGAGGCGATTTGTTAAAGTAATTCAGTCACTTCTGTAGGTGATATTAGACGGAAATTGCTTATTACAACGTCATAAAAACGCAAAAAAATGGCAGGAAAATATCAAATTATAAGCTATTGGTTAAGGAGCAACAATTTTCCAGACGTCTTCACTCATAAATCCTTTTCTCATTTTTTAGTTCTTATGAAGAAACAAAAAGAAAATTGACATTCATCCAGCGTCAAAGCAGAAACTCTGACTGCCCACCATTCAAACTGTCCTACCTCTGCTCCATAACGCTGGACTTGCCCTGAAGGCTTCAGGACAGAAGCTCAAAAAGTCCCCACAAAAAACCAACAAGTCGCCTCTTTCTTCCGTAAAAAAATTAAACCTACTTAAAATAACAACACCTTTCGGAGGGCGACGAGGTGTCTTAAACAAAGATAATAAAAGTTTAAAGTTCAGACAGAGCGGACGAGGCAGCGCCGTGGAGTCCTCTGACTTGTGTCAGCTCGTGTCTGCACCACAGCTTCGCTTACGCCGCCTTCAAGTGCGCCCGGAAATATGACGACTACAGATAGTGCGCCCTGTCTAGGAAAGCCGCATGCGCCGTCGGAGCTAATTGTGCATGAAATAAACACAATGGAGAGTGAGCCTGAGCCACATCTTTAAACCCAGTAAAGTTGACAAGTTATTATCCCCCTCCACCTCCATATATACAGTCAGCAACATAAGAGTTCA
>JBBBVU010000016.1:93791-105566 GCA_037177055.1 Atherinosoma microstoma | reverse complement strand
TGTAACCGTGTACACGTCGGTTAGAAGTCCCGGTTACACGTGTAGTAAAAACTGTAAACGTTGACACCCCTAATATATATATATATATATATATATATATATATACACACACACATATATGAGCTATACCATCCATCACAGACCTACCCACTCCCTGAAAACACAGCTATATGAGTCGGACATTAACCATCCTCCTCTAACATGTTGCCCGTGGAGGACTGAGGGAAGGAGCAGTACCTGGTTTTGGCACAGAGTTGGTCATGGACTGTGGCACTTTATCATTTATGAGCTCCACACACTCGCTGGGAAAGAAGCCAACCTGGACAGAGCAGAGCAGGGAGAGAAGTCGGGTGAGGGGGGGAGAGAGCCATTACAGCCATTAATGAAATGTGGACTGAGAAGGAATACTGCTGCGTGGATAAATACAAACTTCTTTATTTTAGTTTTTTCCCTTGAATATAAGCAGATAGTACACATACTGGTGTCAGATTACAGACTGAATACCACCTAATGGAGAGAGGTGGTATTGGCAGATTTGACCACCTTCTTAATGCGTAAGTTTTTCCCAACAACATTCATTTATAGCTTTAGTATAAATTTGGAAAGTATTCGATATACATTAAAGTCAAGTTTCTAACCAGAAGGAAACAGCTTCTGTCTGGTTTCATGTGATCTTTTATCCAGAGGGAACATGTGTTTGCAGATCCCAACTCCTCCTCACAAATATATCAAGGAATCTGTGAGATTTGGTGGTTAAAGAGGAGAAAGAGCCGCTTCTGTCCTGACCTGCTGATGCTCAGCTGAAAACATGTTGAAATCAGAACTATATTTTTTTTTTATCTACTGTGTCCAAAGGAATCTTCATACAAACATCACTGCAGCTGTGAAGGATAATCCATTTGTCTCCCACACAGAGCTCAAACTTCAAATCAGTGTCAGATAAAGGAAGCATCGGGAGGGCTCCTGCACACTGTGACTTCATCCAGCTGTGCAGCTAAATCTGCTGCATGGGTTTGGGGCACAGTGTATTGAATCAGGTTGACTTTAACAGTTACATCAAACAGTGAAAGGAGCCAGTCCAGCAATGCATTGAGGGGGAATCTGGTGCACGATGCTGAGCCGTCAGGTGAAGGAGTATTAACATCATCCAACCAGAAAATACCCTGGTCAAAGACTTAACCCTTACAGGTCTATGTTTTCACACCACTCTAACAAAAAAAGGAAAGCTAGGACAACGGGAGCGCTGCCGTTAGCTACACGGACAAAAGGAAAGACTTCAAACTCTTTCTCAGTTTTTGTTTGATCATGTAAATCCCAAGATATGATTGTTTGAATTTAATCACACAAGAATATCTGGCCAAGTGGGACGGTCAGGCGCTGCATTTACGTCTATATAGTTATCATCTTTTGTCAGAGGAGGTCCTGATCTCCACAAACTCCCCTACATCGTTGCTAAATATCTGCATATAGTTTGATTATGTCTCAATTTTAACTCGTATAGTCGCTACATTTGGCACTATTTGGGACGGCTTGTAAAATGAGTTTGTTTTGAAGAGCTGCAGATAACAAGGTAAAATAAAATCCTATAAATACACATGTTTTTATGGGAAATATTTGTATAAAGTGTTTAACAGTTGTATATTCACATTTATAAATTATGCTTACTTTATAAAAAACAGTTTCTTGAGCATGTTTGTGGTTTTTATTGAAACAAAGATCATCAATTGATCCAATTTGGATTTGATGACTTTGGTGGATTTTTTTGTCAATGAAATAGATTAAAGTGGAAAAAAATATCAGATAATATAGTCGAGATTGGGCTAAAAAATAAAAAGATATCAAACATGTGGATAGTAAACATTTTTTTATGTAGTATATAAAAAGGCAAAAGCATTTAAAAATGGCCAAAAGAGGCTCAGATCTTTAAGAGTTCAGGCTGTAAGAGCGCTTCACTTCTATTTGTACTGTTTTATAATAAACATAGATAAAGCAGCTGATGTTGTGAGATTGTGTGCATGAGTGCTCCAAAAACCTGGGCTACACGATGCTTTGTTTTTACACTTAGAGGTGGATTGTAATGTAAATCTTTAACCGCGCCAGTTTCAGTGTGATCGGACGTAAAGGAGGACTGTGTGTGAATATAAAGCAGGATCTGTATCTTACTTTGTTTCTCAGCTATTTCATTTGAGGTATGCCTGGAAAAGCAATATTCTTTTCTTGCCCTGAGGCGGCACAGAAGATTGAAAGTACCTGAAAGCCGTGCTTGCCCCTCCACCATGTGGTGTCTTCTTTAGGGGGCATGTCAATCACAGACACGATGTCGCCAACCTGCAGGGAGCAACAACAGCAGAGGAATTAAAGTTCTGATCCTTCTCATAGCTCTTGTTGTCATCTTTATTCTCTCTCCATCAATACGTACAACCCATAATGTTCAATATCGCAACAAGTAAAACCTCCTCTATTGTTTCTGCAGCAGCATCAGCGTGTGTGGGTCTGGCAGATATCAGATCTGCCTTCAATTTTTCATCAATTAGAAAGACGTTTCTTCCTTTTTCTCTTTGGGGATCAACATGTGGAACTCTTTAATCACAGAACCCAAAACAGATCATGACATGGATCGTTTCTCACTCCAGCTGTAAGAGTTCTCACAGGGGGATCAGTCGTGTGCTGCTGAAGCGGATCACAATTACAACATGGAAAGTAAGCGTCAAGAAAGCGCTTCAGTTTTTCCAGACGGGCAGATAAAACAAAATCTGAATCCAGAGTCGGCTTGCAATGAGTCAGAAGATGGAGGAACAAGGAGTACCCCGATTGTGACTCGATATGGGCTCTGGTTGCATACATGTGGAAATGGTTCATGCTACAAAAAAAGTGCAGATTTTATTGTTACCTCAAATGACAGCTCATCTGAGGCCTGGGCGATGTAACGCTTAATGACATGGGCAGCAGCGATGGCTGGCACGTTGATGGATGACTCCTCATGAACCAGCAGATGATTCCCCTTATTGTCAACCTGGTGAACACAGACCGAAGACCCTGTCGTCATTAACGACATCATCCATCACCACTAACCGTCTCTACGATGATTTGTTTTATGGAAGCTGTCAGATGCACAGACTGCACGTGTGAACAAGTATGAAAAATATCATTATCTAACAACTATTTTATTATATACTAAACAACAAGATGGCTGAATACTTGAGAAAAATTGTCATATCATACTTAATGTCTACAGATGTCATATAGTTCCAGATACTTGTATTAATCTTTTACACAGTGCAGCAATATTTACACATTTCCTCGATGATCCGTTAATATGACAGCCATACAGCATGAATAAACGAGTAATGCACTAGCTGTTAGCAGAAAGCTCTCCTATGTAAGCCTGAAGACAGCAGAGCGCAGTTACCTCCATCCACGTGAGAGCAGGCCCACAGTTAATCTTGTTGTCAGCTATAGCTGAAAGCCGTGAGAGGTAAGCCAACAACATCTGGGAAACTGACTAACATGGAGTAAAAAACACAGCAGTTAGGAGTCATCACACTGGTACCATTTACTAACGCCACAAACTCTGCAGTTATATCAGGGCACTTAAGTTAAACCACATCAAACGTTGCTTTTTAGAGTTTACTTCCCTTTGTTTTATCATTAAAGTTAAAAACAAAATAAATATCTGGCTTTAATGGATAATGCCAGACTTTCACATGGTTAGTTTGATTTTCCTGCATAAATCAAACTGATTCAGCTCAGTTTAACTCCATCATCTACAGCCTCCCCTGCAGTGACTATGACCCCCCCCACCCACCCAGGGGGGCCCGGCCTTCCACTTTGAGAACCACTGCAGAAAGTATGTTGCAAGGTCGTAAAGCACTTGAAATGACAATCGCAGCTCCAACTTCACATGACAATAAAAATAGGTTTATGGTTTCTAGTGTTTCAGTGGAGAAGGGAAAGAGTTTCTTATGGAAACCACACCACTGCTCCCCATTCATTTTACCATCACAATGGCAGAAAAATGAGAAATTATTTAACAAATCTAATGCATTAACTCTGTAAAACATTCTTCTGGACTCTCTAACTGACCATAATGCATGCACAGGCATGTGGAAGAAAGAAGATGTGGATCATACTGAATATGGAATAACTGAGTTGAGTAATACTAATATATTCTATTCTAACAGCAAACAGGCAGCAACAACTATTCATTTAATTTAGAAGTTAAGCAATGGATGGATCAGCCACATCATAAACAAACTTGTGTGAGATTTTAGCAGCTTAACTTCTCCAAAGGGTTAAGATATGAAAAAAACAGACTTCATACATGCTCCACTCTTTCCTCAGCAGCACATTAATTATACAGGTAGATGTAGCTCTTTAAGCACTTGCCTCGGACTGATCTGTTAGACTGTCCAATCGAGGCAGCTCAGGCAGCTGTGAGAAGCGTCGGTCGTAGATGCAGAGATGCAAGTGCTTGTCCAGGACACGGAAATCCTCATAGCTGCGCTTCACAATCCAACTCCGACCCTTCAGAACGGCAAAAATACAAGAGTGTGAGCAGCGAGACGTAAACTCAGAGGACAAGTTGGACTTAAGAGACACTTCCACTGAACTACAGCTCTAAGTAGAAGCTGGTTTTTACTGCAAAAAGTGCATCCTGTTGAAGACATAGTAAATGGACCAAACAAAGTATTCAAAAAGTACAAGAGAAACACAAAAAACAGGAAATTAAACATCATGATGTAACAAAAACAAACACCTTTCGGGAGGGAGGGAGGGAGTAATATAAACACATTCCAGTTTTTGGAAAAGCTGATATATTGAAGGACCCTGCACATCATTCATACAACCACTGTTTATATTGCTGTCAATTTCTCTTAAAGCAACAGACGTATTTGACCTTTAAACCGTGTGCTTGTGACTCATTTTGAGAACACAATATTATATAATGTACATTTCTGGAGCCGTCATTGCCCTGCAGCATACCAAGGCTGACAAACGGCACTTCACTACTTTTCTTTCCAACTAAGAGCATCATGTGACAGCTGTGTGCATGCCTGCAACTGGATATCAACACTGGCTGTTTCACCAAATAAACCCAAGAGGACATTATTGGAGGAATTTAGAAAAAGGAAGTGACAAAGCAAGAGATAAGGGTCAATTTCAGACTGACTTTTATCGGCTGGACAGAGCTCAGAGAAGAGAAGGGATGCCAGATGGATGCGGAATTAGGCGTCGGGGGGGGGGCATAGTGCAAAAAATCTGCCAAAGTTCGGTAGTTCTGTTTTAAAGGTTGTTACATACACCACATGAACAGAGAACTTTCTCGTTTTCGAGGTGGCAAGAACAAAAAATGTCATGTTCTCTCAGCCCTGGTTTGGGAGCTATTGCAGCTTGTTCTTGGCATATCTTCTGGGCAGAAGTTTTTTCCCGTATTGTGTCTTCGAACCATCGTATGGCGGTTCAGAAATTTGAAGGGGCACGGTTAATAAGGAGAAGTGGGAAGCGGAAAATTGTCATTTTTGCGAAAGATTCAAGGTCGAATCCAAAGTTTTAAAGTACGGCTGACGTACCAAAATCTATACAAGTTTAAATCATATAAAAACACCGCCCTGCACAAATCCCCAGCCACCAGCAGACAAAGCTTTTCAAACAGTATGAAATAACTGGGCCAGAAGAAACTTTGTTCTTCTTCTTGCCACCTTGAGAAAACTAATTTCTCTGTTCTGGCGGAGTACAACCTTAAGGCACACAGTTAAGTTAAAAACGAACATTTGCATTATTCTTTTCAAACTTCTAAGAATGAACTACTTATTATAATATTCAACCATTTCTGAAACATTATTGTCATCAGCTAACTGAATGTTTTATGGAAACTCTTCAGTAATGAGATGATTTCTTTTGGAAAGTTAAAAGTTTTAAGATTTTAAACTTTTTTGGCTTTAAAAAGAATAAAGAAAAGAAATATGTGAATCTATGTGAATCATTCGAGAAAAAACACTTCCATACCGCCTTTATGAACTCATGTATGCAGAAGTTTTTCTTTATGGATAAAATGAAAGAACGAACCAGAAGCTTTTGTATTCATCTAAAAAACAAAACAAAAAAAAAAAAACTATTTTTGTCCTCTTTTCATGCTTCTGATACAATTACAGATGTAGAAATATTGAAAATGGGATTCAAGTTTCACAAATGGAAATATCTTCACAAATACAGAATATTAAAGGCTTACTCAGCCCTTCCAAGGAGAACATAGAGATTAAATTCCAAGAGTGCAAGTGCAAACCTGGAGATTTTTCCTTCCATCCACCATATTAAATATAACTTTTTTGTTTAATAAAAAAATCTAAGAACTATTTCATGGATTTGTTTTTTTTTCCCATCCAGTTATAAACCACAAACCCCATGGAGAGAAACTAGTGGTGGAAAAAAAAGTTTTCTGCTTTGATTTGCCCAAGAAAGGTCGGTCTGAACCCGGGCCAGGGCTTGTGTGACTGGGACTGCAGCGCATCACTCAGCCCACTGATTCCAGTGCCGTCTTAAAGCGCTGGCAGGGAGAGACGCCGCTGGGAGGGCTCCGTGGGATCACGCTCCACTCTTTATGCTTTCCTGCCCCACTTTCAGACGGTGCTCCTTGGTTACCCCCTCCTTTTTGGGGTTGTGGCAGTGAACCAGTTAGACCTACTGTGCTACTTTCTGAGTGCAGACCTCAAGGCCATGTGTCTGCACGTTTCTTTTTTCCCCCTCTCTTTTCCAACTACATTTAGCAATTTTCCAATGGCTGCAAGAGGTTGGAATTTCCAATTACATGGCCACATACCTGCATGATTTGGTATCTGTGCATGGAAATGTCTGACACTAATTCAAAGTGTTACTGGGAGAGAGTTGAGCAGCTGGTGTGTATGCGTGGACTTTAATTTCATGCAAAGCTCTGTGTTGCATTTGATGTTATAAATAATAAATATGACTTTACTGAAAAGGAATGTTGCATATGAGCGCGCCAACTGTTTTCACTTTGACCTTTGTAATAAAACTAAGCAAGGAATACACAGCTAAAGCCATGGGAAAAAGCAGTTTCGGCTTAAAAGGTAGAACTCTGTCAGACTTCCCTGCAAAGATGACACAAACTACAGATAAATGCTGCAACTTATCCTCAGAGAATCCCACATAAGCTATTAAATCCAGATACTTGAGCTCAGGAAATATCCTGAAATATGTAACAACGTGGTGATTGGGTTTAGTCAAAGCTGAGGAATACAAGGATTCAACTGGGAAGCTTTTTCTTTGTGGCAGCCATCTCTGGCATCTAGCCACAACTCTTCTCATTGCTTGGATTTTTAACACGGTAAGTCAGCTGTTTCAGGTGTTTTTGTTCCTGTCATGATGTATGCATGTTCTAGAGCAGTGCTTCTTCTTTTTCAACAATGTACCCCCCATGCGGAATAATTTCCTAGCAACCTACCCTCGAACCAGTGCAAAGCTTTTTTGGTTGGAAACACAACTCTGTGTCATAAGTGGCTGATTTATGAAAATGATAAACTGAAATTTTAAACATGTTAAAAGAACACGTTGCGTGTGACTAATCCATGTCAAACTTTTTCTCATGACTAAAAGCTCAGACTGTTTTCATGGTGTAAACCGCATTAAAGACGCCCTCTCTTGTTGTTTACCCTCCAAACGTCCTCCCAAAGTGCTCATAAATATCGTCTCTATCAATGTATCAAACTCAATCAACAAGTTGGAGATTTTTTTTACTAACATCTGGAGTGAAAATGAGTCTCATCTTGTCTGTTCCTGTTTTATCTGTCCTGCAGCAAAATGTCTCATTAAACCCAGATTTCAGTTTTCTGCTGCGTTTTTGTCCATCATCGTCTCTGCCGGAGCATCAGCAACAGGAGGAGGTCGTCTTCAGAGATGAATGTTTTTTTGTTCTTAGCAACGAAAAAAAAGACACCGCAGAAGAAGACTCCGGGGCTTTCAATGATGTGGTGGAGGCTTTTCACATTGAGTCTTGTGTTGACCTGAATTGAGTAAAATTTCCTCCTAAAAAACGTGTGCTTTCTGGTAAGATGCTGCTGTTAAGTCTTGGGTGGGCTTTGGCTCACTGACATGAATCCTAATAAAAAACATTTTACCAGAATAAAACAGATTTTTACCAGCTCTACTTTTCACCTTCTTTGCCTCTTGACTTTTCCAGCAACATCACCGCTACGCTTCAAACAATCCATCCATCCTTTTAAGTTTTTGCACAAAAAGTGATTGACAGGTGGTGTTATTTGGGATGAACCAGAATGTTTTGGTATGTAGGTGACCTGTTCTTTTCCTTTTTCAATTACTTAAACTGAATACTAGATACATATCTTAGTTTAATAAACTTAAATTATTATGTAAGATTATTATGAATTTTAAATTGACACTATTTTTGTTATTCTTTTTCTATTTTCTCATGTACCCCCTGAAGTGTCCCCAAGGTGTACCGTGTACCCCCATTTGAGAAACAGTGTTCTAGAGCAGTGGTTCCCAGCCTGGGGGTCCCTGGACCCTCTAGGGAGTCTGCGAGGCTTTGACTGTTTAGAGCCGGTGCGATTTAACTTAAGGCCATGTCCACACAGAGTCGAGTTGAGGTATATTGGCTTAAAGTTTTTATCATTTGGGCGTTTCATTCACATGGAACCAGTTTTTTAGGAGCCCCAAAACACTAAATTTGCAAAATTTCATTAAAGAGACATGTCTGAGAAACATAGTGCAGATGATTCGTCCTTAATTTGAAAGGATGAATCATCTGTGAGGCAATATTTTGATAATTAGCTTAACTTTTGGTTTTATCAAAGGAAAGGAGTCAGCCAGAATGCATCATTTATGTTGAGAAGCAGCTGATGAAAGCATAAAACCAAGCATGGGTTCAACACAGGGCAGGCGGGAGGTCCAAGGTTTTTTTGTAGTTGCATGAAGGGGGTGTTCAAGGAAAATAGGTTGGGAACCAGTGCTCTAGAGCAGTGGTGCCCAAACTGTTTGCCTCCAAGGGCCAAAGTGAAAATGTGCCAGTGAGCCACGGGCCAAACAGAGCGATTTAAAGGGTGAAACCCCCTTAAATAATTGAAGAATTTTTTTCTTTTCCATCAGTGCAAATGAAACACTCATGGGGGATCTTCCCAAATTAATAAAACTTGATAGGAACAGCAGCACCATGAATGAGGTGTGTAGCCCCAAAAAGCCCAATATAAGGCACTAGAAACCATACGAGTTTCAGTAATGTGGTTAATCTGTGTTAGGCTCTGATGTAAAGACAAAGCAAGAAATTGCAGGTACAACACAAGTAAAACAGTTTTGATATCTAGTTGGTGGGCCAGACATAACGGTCAGGCGGGCCAAGTTATAGAGGGATGTTAGGGAAGTATGTGTGTCTGGGATGCACAGCAAAAAAAACAGTGGAGTCAGCCGTCTCACCTGGCAGTAAATATGGACTAAGTACACCAGCTCTTTGGAATCGTAGCCATTCCGCGTCACTTCACACTGTTCATCTCCGAGGGACAGCTGAAAGACAAAGAGAGAGGTTGGAGCATTAGACGACTACTTCTTTATCCCAACAACAAACTGGATCTGGACAGACACATAGTTTATTTGCAGCTTTTAACAAGTGCGGGCACAATATCTAAAATAAAGGGAGAGGTTTGTTGTCAACTTTGAAGCTAAAATCCTGTTTCCAAAAAAAAAGACAAGAGACACGTGTAATAGGTGGAACATCAAATTAACATAATGGGCAGCAAGTCGGTAATTTGATGGGGATAAAAACAAACAGGATTGTCTCAGATGTGCTGGGGAAGGTAACTAGTGTGAAACTAAAATAATTTAAAGATCTTATTGTCTGCTGTTGACAGAGATTTAAGTAAAAACAGACACAAATCAAGCAAAGTAAACAACTATGATACTTGTATCGTTTTTACTGTGCTCTGCCAGGGGACTGCAGATATAAATGAGCCTAAGGCTAACTCTGGTACAACGCATCAAATGGAAACAATGTTTGAAACTGCACATGATCCCGAATGAAATAAAATAAAGATAAATAGATATAAAAAACTTTACAACATAAATGCCAAGTTAAAACTCTACCGTGCAAAGACAAAAACACACAAACAAGATCCAGAGACGTTTGTGCCGGCTGTGTCCAAGAGCGTATAAAAGGGAAACCACAGGAAAACCCTCCTGTGGTCTGATGGATCAAAATTAGAAATTCTTTTTTGGAAATTATGGATGATGTGTCCTCCGTGCTCCAGAGAAGGAAGGCCGTCCAGCTTTTTGTCATTTCAGAAGCCAAACTTTTAAACATTACTGCATATGACATGAATAACTTGCACATCTGTCTAACAATGTAATAAAGTTCTGGCCCAACATGAGGTGCCATCCGGGCGTCTTTTCCAGAGGAAAAGTTATCCAGCGAGATGATGTCGAAGCACATTCCACACATATTACAACAGCATGATCACTGGCCTCCTGGAGTCCACACCTGTTACCAGGTGAAAGCATTATGGAGACACAGGTTGATCAGATAAAAACGTTTCACTTGAAAGTCCCTCAGAAAAGGTGGTCGTTAAAGAGAGGTGCAGACAACGTCCCTTGAATTAAAGCGTCTACGGTCAATACAAACAGCAGACCGTTTCCTTTTTAATGGAAACAGGAAGCCTTGCAGACATACTCACAACACTTAGAGCAACAATCAGTCTTGAGCCAGACATCAGGCGGTGCAGGGACACTCCAGCAGAGTTAGACATAATGTCAAACAAGGATGGACAATCATTTCCTCTGCAGATGAATGCAGTGGTCATATCTGTCCAGTAAAGAGCCATCCCTACAAGCAGCACAAGGCAAATACATCTCATGTTAGTGTTTCCACTTAACACGTGTTGTTCTCAAGTTTATCATCTCACATCCCACAAACCCACAAACTCAAGGAGAAAAATTACTAAAATTCAATTATGGGACTTTGTGAGATCATAAACAAAGCAGGTAAAAACTAAACTTCTTTCACTTCCCTGGGTGAGTTGACACAAAAAAAACCCCACCACGACCATCACCATCATGTATGCCATCATACAGGCTGCCATGGTTACAAGTTAACGCACGACAAAACTCTTATTTCCTGGTTTGGTTCATGTTGCAGCATCACTTTGTTAGGGTTTGAAATGGATCGTGGTTACAGCTAAAATACATTCTGACACCACAACCGTCAATGTCGTGGATGCCATGACATAGGTCGCCATGGTTACAAGTTAACGTGCTACAAAACTGTCGTTTCCTGGTTGGCTTTCAGCAGCAGTTAGTAAATGATCGTGGTTACAGCTTAACTACATTCTTACACGATGACCATCCCCATCATGGGCAGAGCTGCTTGTTCTCTGAACATAAAGTCCATCTACCTGCATGCATGTATGTCATATGGACATGTTTTGGGGAGGGTGGAGGACAGAATCACTGAAACAGTCCAACAGCACTAAGTGACGTCTTTATGTCTGTAGCTGAGAAAGAAAAGCAATTTTCTGCCAATTGGAAGGTCGGTCGTTTGACTCCGACCACGTGTCAAAGTGTCCTGAGGGAAGACATTGGACTGCTCTGATAAATTTATCAGTGTGAGTGTGAGATATAGAAAAAGTATTGTGTAGCCTGTAAGACTGTGCTGTGTGTGTGTGTGTGTGTGTGTGTGTGTGTGTGTGTGTGTGTGTGTGTGTGCGTGCGCGTGTTTAAAGGGCTTTACATGGTCAACAACACCAAAAAAGCGCCACA